>VUYV01000799.1:57951-112130 GCA_008711295.1 Anarhynchus alexandrinus | reverse complement strand
AAAAAAAACACAAAAAAAAAAAAAAAAAAAAAGGAAAAGTTAGCGAAAAAAAAAAAAAAGGAGGGGGAGGAGATCCAAGCTGTGGGGGGAGAGGACCCCACTTCAGTATCTCGCTTAATTGGGAAAGGCCCTGCCTGCATCCCTGCCTGCATCCTGCCCAGCCCTACCTGCCCCCTTGCCCGCCCAGGGGAACCCCAGACTGGGCGAAGACAATGCATCCCCGGGATGGGGAGTAGCATCATTTTGCCTTAAGTTAAAGATTTGTGTATTTTTTTCCTATCCCCGGGGGAAATTCTATTTTTTTTTTTGTTTTAATATATATATATATCTCACTGCGATTTTATATCGCGAACAGGAGGAGGTATCGCAGCCTGCCCAGGCTGTTCGGTGGTGTTTAACTCGCTGGCCGCGGTGCAGAAAAGTACAGCTGTGCGAGGAAATTGGTTAATGAGGAGAGGACGGCCTGCGCCAGCCTCCCTGCGCACCGCTCCGGCACCACCACCTTACAAAACACGCAGCGCCCGGGCGGCGTTTTCTGAGTTTTATTTCCCTCCTTCCTGAAAACAGTCAATTCCAGAAAGAAATGTAATATGGCAGGGGCTTAAATAATTTAAATTGTGTACTAGTTGCCATTGGGGGGGTGGGGGGGTAATAGTATTACAAATTTCTGCCCGATAATGCCCTACGATATTACATTTATTAACAGGCAACAGTTCCCATCCTGACGATTTACAGCACGAGTTCCCAAAAAGTTCATCTTTACGCAGCGCAGCGTTACTTTTACATTCTTTAAATACGAAGCCGATACTTAAATAGCGAATGACAGGTACATCCCTGGAGCCAGTTGAATTTTGTAGCCGCTCGGCTCCCGGTTTGGGATAGAACGGCCCCAAATACTGAAGGGAGAGGGGGGGCAGGAAACAAATTTTGCAAGCAGTGGAGTCACCATGACAAAAAATAATTTGTTTTTATTTTAGATTCAGATTTCATTACTGCACTCAAACTACTACAACTGGGCTTTGAGTTATTATACAATCCAAACTGTTTCAATCAGAAACTCTAAGACTCAGTGTGCAATGATTATTATTAATAATAATTAGCTCCTTGGTTTCTTGATAGAAAAAGGCTATCAACAAGCATTTGTTTTAACCACAACAAAAGTATAATTAGCTTATCCCACTTAGTAAATCTGTATGCATGCCAACTCATACCAAACTGCTACTTTTACAAAAAATTGCAATAATACAGATCATTTTTCCAGTCCTTTTTGCACAAAATTTATTTACAATGTATACATAAATGCTCCATGATGGGACTATGGGGGAAGAAGAAGGGGGGGAAAAAAAAAGAAAAAAAAAAAGGAGAAATAAAAAAATGCACACATGACCGATGTCTCGCCCAGAAAGAAAGTCAACATATTAAAAAATAAATCTTCAGTCCACGTTTCGAGCTGCGTAAAACAGGAAGTGATGTACACGGTGGTGGTTGCTGCATGGGGACAAGGATGCTCTGATGTGACAATTAGGCTTCAAATACACTGCCTTTCCGTTTCCATGCTTCCTCCTACCAGTCTCCTTAAGCCACTGCCTGCAACAGCTGATTAATCATTGTTGATGACTGCAGTTTTTCCCATCCTTCCCGATTTACATCTGTTCAGGCCAATTCAAATATGGTGAGTAAATGAATTAGACATGCAAATTCACGCCCCAGGCTAGAAAGAGAGAGAGAGAGAGGGGGAGAGAGATGGGGAGAAAGGGAGAGAAAGGGAAGAAAGACAGAGAGAGAGAGAGAGGAGGAGGAGAAAGGAAAGAGAGAGAGAGAGAGAGAGTGTGCATGGCTGAAATCCTACGATAGAAGAAAGATTCTTCTGCCTGACATAGTTATTTTAATGCTCTAAAAATCCTGCAAATAAGCCCTTTCTGTCATTTGCAGGGTAATTTTAAGGCTTCTTTTTTTTTTTTTTTTCTTTTTTCTCTCGAATGTAAGGAGGCTTCTGGAGGAAGTGAAGAGCTATGGAAACAACACACATAGTGTGGAAAAATTTCACATTTTTTTTAAAAAATCTATAAGAAACAACGTAATATGGATAACAGTATAATAGCATTTTACAATATTTCACTCTTTGTTCTCTCAATGTCTTATATAGGTATTTAGCATGTCCCCAGAAGTTGACTTCGGTTGGTGTTTTCCTGCTTTTCAGGGTCCCTGTGAAGACTCGGAACGTCCCTTGGTCCAAAGTTGACGCCAAGAACTCCATAGTCATTGCAGAAAGACAATGTTTGAAATCTACCGTCGCTGCAGACAACGCGGATTTCCCTTAAGCTACTGAGCATGAATGTCCATCACTTGTCCGCTCACTGCCGGCTCGCCGGTATGAAGCATTGTGGGGCTTGATGCTGACATGGGCATTCCAGGGTGGGGTGGTCCTCCATGCATCATCATCGCTGGGTGGTGAGGGTGTCCAGGAATGTAGGTATGCATGGGGGGGCCATGACGCAGCTGAGCGGGATGGGGGGGCATCTGGGGTGGGGTATAGCTTGGCTGTCCCATGTTCATACCCATTGGACTACCCCGAGACACATAATCCCCTGGCATACTTTGCAGCCCTGCGGAGAAAAAGAGGGGCAGTGAGAGGTGGGGACCGGCTACCGACGTCAGGCCACGAAGCTCTTCCGCTTGGGCACCAGAAGAGCGGGCTGGAGCCAAAGGCGGGACATGGGAGTCACGGGTGCGCGAGCGCAGTTGCCTTTCCGGGATCCAAGCCTATGTACGGACTCACAACGATGGCCAACGGGAAGGACTCCCAGGTCAAACAAACAAAACCCCAAACTCAAGAACATCCTCCCCTCTCCAAACGCAGAGTTTTGGGTGACAAAACCGCTCTTCTGCGATGGAGATGCTTCTGACCCGTGAGCACGCCGGAGGCAGAGCTGGCCTGCTGATGGCCAGTGTCACGCGGGGTTGGTGGCACCACACCAGGGAAGCCCTTGCCAGGGCCCTCTGGTGGGTTCCATCATCCCCCATGGCCTTGCTCCAGCTCCCCCCCGCCTTGGTCTCCCCGCTTGGGGAAGCGTGCTGGGACCACAAGGCGGGGAAGCAGTAGTTAAGGAGGGAGGAGAGATGGGTTGAGTCGGTGTCGAGGTTTATCAACAGTTATTTATTTAGCTCTGGAGCCCCATCGCTTGGAATCCCTCCCAAATATTTGCACCCTTCAGACCGACACTATGCAGTGAGTGCGTATGTCGCTGAACAAAGGCCTCGTACCAAGCCGAAATTGATAGGATTACTCAGGACGATTGTTAAATCAAACCTGTATTTTTAAACGCATTAAAAAAAAAAAAATATATATATATAATCAATAACAGTTATCAATGAATGCCTTCCCCCTGCTCACTTCTGCCCACACAAAAAAAAAAAAATCAGACGCGCGACTCAGTCAACCTTTCAGTGAGTTCGGGAGAACAATGAGGGGGGGGGGGGCAAAAAAAAAATTGGACCTAAAACAATAAAACCTCCCGCTTTCCGTGGGCCTCTGCCTTCTGCTTGGATTGCTGGAGCTGATGGGAACTGACAGGTGTATTGTTTCGGCGAGCTATAAGCTCCATAATCATCAAGGGTGAAAGGCATACGCTATTGCTAAGTAGGTTCAATTGGCTTTAGTTCTAAGTAAGAGGCGCGCTGTGAATGCGCCGAACACCTTGGAATCAGGTCTCAAGGCTCGAGCAATGAATAGCTGCTTAATCTAGCCTAAAGGAACAGTTTTGAACTAATGAAAATTGCTTATAAAATATACTGTACTCACAGCTCTTTAATCAAAAAAAAAAAGACGATAATATTTTTTTGTAATAACCTATTAATTTAATTGGTCACGAAGCATAAAATACATCATTTAAATTTAATTGACCCAGAAACTAAGAAACAATATTTAAATTAACTAAGCTAGAAATTTCCATGATGAGGTAATAAGGCTGTTGCATTCCCAAGCTTGGAGGAATGTTTTCGCAGCTAATTGTTCAAACTTGGGGTTTTTGACTCGCACCCAGAGAAGATGACTACAAAACGCACTTGGCCTGGGTTAACTTCAAACCCCTGCGTTCGTACAGACCGGGGGCACAACAAAGATGCTGAAATCACTGCTTCTAACTCCAGAAAGAGAGTGAGAGGAACAAAATCAGGCGCCATTTAAACACGGTACCGGTGCCTCAGCATTTCAAACCACTTTAGTCTTTATTAAAAAAAAAAAAACAACCCCAAACAAACAAAAATTTGTATAATGTATTTTCCCCTATAAAAAGACAAGGGGGGGGAAGAAAAAAACTGGGACAGTTTTTCTAGGCTTTCTTTGCGAGGCCTGCCACTGAAGATTGCATTAATGATCTCTATTTTTGTATACTGAATAAGTCAAATCCATTTGTCACACTGCAAGTGATGGCATACTTAATTTGGATATAGTCAATTAGCCTGGGCTAAGCTCCATAGCCTGCTGCGCACACCTCTATTTTGTATTCTCTCTTTTTCCTTTGCCACACGTAATCCCATTATGACGGACAGACAAAGAGAAATAAACTTGGGGGGAAAAAAAATTAAAAAAAAAAAAATCAAAATCAAAGTTTCGCCCATCGCCTTCTAAAACACAACTAAGTGCGGCCGCTGGGTTTTTTTTGGTTTGTTGGTTGTTTTTTTTTTCTTTTTTTTACCTATGAGAAGTCTCCGTTTGGCTTTTTTCGGTGTCTTGCAGGTTAGCGGGAGAAATGTAACTCATGCATCAACTGCGGTTAGACAGATTTATGACACTTTGGGGACATGCTCTTTCCTCTCCCTGTGCTGCTGCAGACCGCTTACATTTTGCAAATCAGTCTGTTGCCAAGACGACGGGCTCCCCCCACCTCCCCGGCTGCTTCTTGTTTTGTCATGTGCTCGGGGATGGATAATAGCATCAATGTATGGCGGTGGTGGCGAGGTACGGCGGCGGCGATGCACGGCGCGCACACGCGCGTGCACGTTTGGGAACTTGGAAAGCTTGAGCTGAACCGGAGGGAGAGAAACCCGAAGGAGCCCAAGGCGTAGGATGGATGGATGGATGGATGGATGGATGGATGGATGGAAAGGAAGGAAGAAGCATGAGGCTATGGGCAGGGAGAACATAGGGAAATGCAAGGAGACAAATATCCCTCGGACAAAGTGAGAACAAAGACCCCAGTTGTACTTACTTCCCCCTGGCTTTGCCATTGGTTACCTAGGTGAAGGTTACATGTAGTGCCACTGCCCCTCCATGCCCATATTCATGCCCATTCCACTCATAGGTCCTAGAGGGAGAGAAAAAAATCCAAGGAGATGCCAGAGAATGAGCAAAGTCAACGGATAGTGCCAAAAAGCCCCTTTCCAAAACACAGCAGGGCGAAGGGGCCAGGACAGCTTCGAGCGAGAAGATGCCTGGCTCCCCTCGGCGGCGTTGAAGGCAGGCAGAAGACAGGCGAGGCGAGGCAAGGCAACGGAGAGGACGGCGGAGGTGCGGGGTACCTGCGGCGGGCACGACCGAGGGGGTCCACACCGGGAGCTTACCTGGCGCTCGGATGCCCATGTGCTGCTGGCCGTCCATCACGAAACCTCCCATGGGCTGTCCGTCGGGGTTATAGGGTGTTCCTTGACTTACTGGAAAAGCGCAGAACATTGCTTTTCAGCCACAGCCAAAAGGGTCACCTCTTCTCACAGCATCGAGACACAACTTCTTCCCCAACCCAAAAGGGTCACCTCTTCTCACAGCGTCAAGACTCAACTTCCCCCGCCCCAAACCCAGGGACCACTATCGATGCCGGCTCTAAAAAGAGGGAAAACCACCTACTGTTGGAATTTAGTGGCTGGGCTAACAAGCCGGCTTGAGTTTTGGCTTGCCAAACCCAGGGACCGCTATCAATGCCGGCTCTAAAAAGAAGGAAAACCATCTACTGTTGGGATTTAGCAGCTGGGCTAACAAGCCGGCTTGAGTTTTGGCTTGCCAAACCCAGGGACCGCTATCAATGCCGGCTCTAAAAAGAAGGAAAACCATCTACTGTTGGGATTTAGCAGCTGGGCTAACAAGCCGGCTTGAGTTTTGGCTCGATTTCCCGCTGCAAGTTTGGAAATTAAGTGAGCGCTCTGAAATCTCGAGCCATGAGGAGCCCCGGCCCCAGCTGCTGCCGCTGCTGACGTCAATGCAAAGACCTGTATAGGAGCCGGATTTTATGGCTGGAACAGTCACACTGAAATGGCAGTGTGTTAAATTACGCCCCTGCACCTTTCTAAGAGCAGGGACCCGAACGTGTCCCTGCCATGGACTGGAATGGACTGGAAGAGGAAGCGTGGCCCAAAGGCAGCTTGGATTCGGATAGTTTGGCAGTGAGATTCGGAAAACAAAACCATCTGAAAGCCATGGGCTATTCCTCGATGGTAAATACCCACACGGGGCTGCGAGCCGAGACCCCAGACGGAGCCGGCATGAGAAAACTTCAGCTTTGAAAAAAAAAATTTGTATATATATAAAAATAAATCCCCCCCCAAAGTAAAAGCCGAACGCTCAGCGATCCCAAAAGACAGCTGCTACAAAGAAGATACAAAAGGACCCTGCACAAGTACCACTACCTGAACTCTGGGTTTTAACTGTACGTTAGAAGCCGGCTTCAGAAGTAAGCTGCCTTGGGTTATTAAAGCACATAAAGCTCTACCTCATTGAACGTCTTTGAACTTTACTGAGTCCCACAAGCGATTCTGACCCCTCTGCCCTTTCGACAGGTAATAAAGTTTACAGCAATTCCACACCAAGCCATGCACCAGGGAGCGGTCACAGGAGCAGAAAGAGCTGGGAAGGAAAACTCAAAACAACTCCTAAAATAAATAACTTTAAGTCCGGACGTGTACGGCAAGTCCTGTCATGGAGCGCATCATTTTAGTTTTGGCTTTGGGTTTCTTTTTTGATTGTTCAGTGTCTTTTTTTCTTCCCTCACCAAATATTTTAATCACGTTAAAATGATGAGGGTCGTAATGAAACAAAGCTGGGTGTATTTTAATTGTCAATCACTCCCAGCATTCATTTCTCATTTATTTACCAGGTAATGGACCTCCCGGTGAATGGCTTGAGGATGGTTTTTGCCTGCGTGACTTGAATACAGTTACTATTGGGGACTTGCCTGCTCGATTGGACTGGTCTATCATGGGCTGAACTATTCTTCTTCTAGCATTAATAAACCTGCAAGAAAAAAAGAAGAAAAAGAGGAAAGCAAACGGTTATGGAAGGGGGACGACTTCCACCCACCCCCAAGCCCCCCTTCGCCCCGCCGCGGTGCTCTCCGTCGGGCAGCGTGCGGATGCAAATCCTGCAGAAACCTCTAACCCCCGTGACCTCCCAGAGCACGAGCTCGGGGTTTCCGAGCTGATTTATGTCCGCCTGCTTTTTTACCACAGACGGACACTTCCATTTCATCTTTTCATGGGGGAATTAGCCAAGTTTTCAGGAAACAATACCGGCAACGCTCTTCTCAATTCAGAACGGGGCACAAGGAAAAAAAAAACCAAAACAAAACCCAACCCAACGGGTGAAGCTGGCGAGATGCTCATGAGGGCATCTGCTACCTCCCCCTCATTAGTGCCATTTCTGCCTTATGTCCTCCGCCTTCTTTTCGCCAATTTTTTTTTTTTTTTATCAAAACCTGCCCCTACCTCTTGCAAACCTAATTCCCTTTTAATGCCCACTATTAAGATAATGAACTGTGATGGCAGAACCCCATCAAATGAGGGAACGTCTGGAGTTTTATCACCGCCAAGTCACACTGCTGGGGACTTCAGAGCCCTGCATTCCTCCCAGCCATTTCTTGGTGGGCTTTTTTGCCGCCCCCCCCCTCCCCTCTCTCTTTATGCAAAGACTGAGGGGGTCAAGGCGAGGTCATAGCTTTACAGTAATTGAATTTATAATCCTGTTTTCTCCAGCTAGGCCTGACCATTTACAGCAAACATCTTGTTAAACTGTAATTACTGGACTACTGAAAATTCCCCCCCGAACAATGAAAAGCAGATCTTTGGCAATAAAAAGAAAAAAAAAAAAAAAAAAAAAAAAAGGTACAGTCCTTTTTAAAAATAGCCATCTGCAACCGTACTTCCTCAGGTTTTTGTAGCTCTTCGCCTCAGTTAGTCTTGCAGTGCTTATTTGGGGGAGGAATATTCAAAATAATTTGGAGGAGGAGAGAAGGAGGAGAGGGATCACAAGCGCCCCGGTCTCCTCTGCGGGCAGTCCTTGCGGCACTGAAATGGGGAGACCCGAAACCATGGCTGGGAACCTGTCTGAAAGGCGTTAGAAGAACTTCTCTTGTGGCTTCGCTCAGCAGAAAACCCTTTGGAAAACATCTCCATTGAGACTCCATCACGACAAAGCCTCATAACCAGCCTTCACATTCTTTACGAGAGAGAAAAAAAGGAATAAAACCGTGTATGCCTCAGTATTTAGTAGGAAAAGAAGAAGCATGAGTGTGCGTAAAACCACCCCGCGCTTGGGAAACCCAACGGGCAAGTCCACAAAGGGCTGCTTGGTCCTTGTTTTTTGGGGTGGCTGAGCAGGAGCTCTCCCATGGCAGAGAGAAAGCCACCGGGACCTTTCTGCAGAAATCAGCTCTGCCCACCCATTCCCCTACGCTGGTGAGGAGAAGAAGGGCAAACCATCGCCCCATGATGGTTGTTTCATCCTCGTCAAAGACCAGCACAGCTATTTCGGTCTCCTCCTGTCTCCCATTCCCGACTCCCATTCTCCAAACTCCCACAAAAATGTAATCCCACAAGATGTTGAGTCCTCACCAAACCTGCCTCGACAAAACGGGCTAAACGGCACCAATTCTGGGTGCCGATCTGGAAGCCTTCCACCTGAACTAGGTCATGTTTTGCCAGCAACAGTATTGGATCAATTTTTGTACACACTTCTGATAAAAAAAAAACCCCAAACCAAAAACCCGCATCAACTCCAGCAAATGGTGTTGCAAATCAGTTTATCATTATCTTGTACAAACCATGAAAATTAGAATCATGTGAGCAGAAGGTTAGACTAATTCTCCTTTCTCATTATAAGCCCAGGTGTAGCACAAACACCGCGCGAAATAAGCAATTAAAAAAAACCTGCTTTTTTTCCCCCATTAGCTGCCTTCGCTCCATGACCAATTGGAAAATTGTTTAATATCTGTAATCTGCATTTGCAGAAAGCAATTTTCACAGTAACTCAGCATCCTAAGTAAAACACCACCACAAAACCCCAGCCATTTCTTTCCGCAGCCTCTTGATGAGTTTGCTCCATCCTTCGCCTGCCCCGTTGCCCTGGTCCGGCGGCAGGAGGGGAACGGGTTTTTGATAGCCTGGTCACCGAAACTTTCGCTTGCAATAAGGTTTTTTTTACCATAAAGAAACCCTGAGCATCATTAAGCACACACACTCACACTTCTCTTCCTTCTCCTCCAAACTACAGGCACTTTTAAATAAGAAGAGGGGGGGGGCTCCATAATAAACCACAGAGTCAGAATTTACCAATAATTATCCACAGGACCTGCCTACGGTAAAACGTATTCTCACCTGTCTGCCTCACGCTATTGCTCGGGATATCTGCTTTAAGAACGTTTTACACACAGGTACTTAACAGTTATCTTCTGCCTACGCATTAGTGGAAGTATTTTCTATAAGTAGCAATTCTGCCAAACAGCCCAGTGTTTGGATGTCTTCGGGGGGGAATTCAGACGCAAGAACATTTTCCTTCTGGGCAAAGTAATAAAATGACATTCTCGCTCCTCCCACCCGAAGTCAAACGGAGGTCAGCTCCCCATCCTTGTATCTGTTTAAATAAACTGGTCCAGCTGTTTGTTTCCAGGATGCCCTTTAACCTTCTGTCCCATCCTCCCTGCCTTTGTAACAGAACGCTTTACTTTGCATTATAGTAGACTCCAAACAACTATGCATTAAAAAAAAAAAAGAAAAAAAAAAAGAAGAAAGTATTCACTTTCAAGTTTCTTCCTGCATCCTAAACCTGGAATTTGCAAGAACCCATCAGATTAAAACTATTAATGTGGCTTGTCTTGAGAAACCACGATGCAGTGCTCTTACCTTTACAAATCACATTTGAGAACCCTTTGCAAGCAAAACTGTGAATTAGCTGTAGCTGCAGAAATACACAGGCACGGGGATAATTTCTTCGTAGCCTCTGTTTTTTTTTTCTTTGATAGAAGGGCCGAGATCAGTCCTTGAATTTCCTGAGCGCCAGGCACACGTAACACCAGCAAAAATGATGGAACAGAAAAGCTAACTGGAAGAAAATCTCACTGCCCCTTTTCTCAGATGTTCACATTCACCTATCTCAAGAGAAAGAAACCCTAAATCACTCTGATTTTTAAAAGTTCAGAGGACTCGGGACCTAAAAAAGATATTTGCACATCAAGTGCTACCGAAATGGAGTATCCTCAAAATACGACTCAGCATAAAACTTAACTTAATGATTAAGACAGTGGCATAACCTCACTTGTCTGAGTAAAGACCCGCACAGGCTCAAAGACTTGCATGAAGTTATTTTTCCCCATACCAGTGCCCTATGCACTGGTACTTGTGCTCCGATGTGGAAGGAGGGGTTTGGCTTGGGGTTTTTTTTTCCCCAGAAAAGCAGAATCAATAGCGGCACCAACAACATGAGATCCCTCAGGTTGTACCCATCTCCCAGCCCAAGGAGAGCTGAGAACTCTACTTCGGGTCGCTTTTTGTCTTCTTTTTGTTTGTTTTTGCAAGGGGGAAGGATGTGGCATGGAGGAAACATTTGAACAGTTGGGCAAACAGAGAAGTTTCAAGTATTTATTATTTTTTTTCCAGTTAACTTTTCCTTGCCCTTTTGGATAACTGAGATTGTGCTTTCCTCCATGTCCCAAAAACCAAGAAAGAAAAAACCCAAAACATCATTCCACCTGCATAACCCTAAAGAGGAGGAGGAAGCCCTCTTTTCTCCAATTCGCATTTTGCTAGGATGTTTTCTCTTCAGCTTCTCTCCTGGCGTCTGTCTCCAGAGGTCACCAGTCTCCCCGGTGGGTCCATCACTGGTCCCAGGGGTGAGGTGCAGCCCCGGGGACGCAGCAATCCCCCCTCCTCTGACCTTCAGCTTGGCTGCCCTCGCCGCCACGCACCAGTTTTGATTCTTCTCAGCGAGAGGCGGCACGGCTGGTGATGACAAAAGACTTATTTTAGTTGGAAATTGGCTACAATAACAGCAGCCGGAGAGCAAGGATTTTCGGAGGGTCACCGAACCCTCCGAAAGGCAGAGTTCGCTACGGCTCAGGTTACAGCCCGAGTGGCATTTTCCCCACGGATCTGGTCTTTCTCCCTTCCCCTTGTATTTCACTTCTCTCGAGTGAATAAAACAAGACCTTCCTCCGCTGTCATGGGTTGCCAAAGTCACCTTTGGTCAAGAATCGACAGAGCGATTGCGGGGACTTCCAATTTGCAGGCTTTGAGNCCCTCCCAAATGAGAGTTTCACACCATTACTGACTTTCCCTACTCGGGAGTCGCGGGCTGCTCCCTTTCAATATTGTCCCAAAGCACCGCATGCCAGAAAGTCCACGTATCGCCAGCAGTGCCAAGAAATTCCCCAAAATCTCTCTGCCTCGTCTTCTCCTTGAGCAAACCAGGCAGGAGGAGGTGGAGAAAGCCCCACAGTACCTGCCAACCCCAGCGCTAAAATCTCGCTTGCCCCTCTGAAAAAAACCCGCAGTATCCCTCTTGACAACAAAATCATCGTTATTTTTTTTTCCTAACAGATGCCAAAGTAACCAGAGCCCTTCAAACCGGCAAATAATTCACCTGTAAAACCAGACGTGCTCTTTCCTACATACTGGGGTACTTCATTTATACAGCAGCGAAACAACCACCTCTATTCAGCACTTAATTCCTCAACGCTTAACAGGTTTATCTCTAATAAAAACAATTTAAATGGAAAGTGTGCTATAAACCGGGATTATTACACTTCAGTAACTGCTTTATTCCTTATTTTAACATATTTTCATTTTTTTCCCTGTGTATTTGTTTTCCAGAGCTTTTTAAAGGAGTCAGTTAAAGAAAAGAGAAAAAAAAACCCTCTAGAAATCATTTCACCAAATACTTGCAAATGTTTTAAAAACAGCCTTAAAAATAGTGAGCTCCCTCTGTAATTACGAACAGAAAAAAACAAACAACTGCAGACTTTTGAATGGTAATCACATCTCCCCATCCCTAAAATGAGAAATAAATGTTAAAAGAGTGCTTACTGCCGTTATTAAAAAGTTCTGATCCTGAAGTCAGTTAGTGAGCTTAATGACCCGTAACTACCAGTCATTAGCAATCCGTGCTCTCTGTACTCCCTTTATTTGGAAAGAAAAGGAAAAAAAAATAATAAAAAAAATCCAAGACGCTCAAGAAACTTTGTTCAATTTAAAGTCAAACCTTATGAAGTCATGTTTGGCAACTTTTCTTGGTTTCTCCTCCTCCTCCTCCCCAATCGAAGGCAGTTCAGGACTGCAATACATCATTTATAACGCTAAATTGAGGTAGGGAGGGAAGAGAGCACGGGGGTTGCTAACCGCCCACTCTGGACACGTAATATCGGAATATCCTCCGAAGGCAGCGAGCCCATCCGTCAGGAGGATCGGGAAGGTCTCCCGAAAGCTCTCATCTCTTCTCCCCCCCTCTATAGGGACTCTATATATAGGGCTGGGGGTGTCGCAAGACAATACCAAAGAGCGAACAAATAAAATACTATGCAAAAACCAGCGATGAAAAACCACTAATTAGCTGACAAATTTGATGTAAAGCACTAATGAAAGCCATGTGTGGTTCTGCAATTTAGTTTTAAAAATAGCTTCTGACTTCAAGCATTACTATGTGACCCCACCGGCGGATTCATGGTGCGCATTCGGAGAAGTTGCTTTCAAGCGGGAGGGCGTGATTGACTCTCTCGCAAGCCAACCCTGCTACCGCAGCGAGCACATCGACTGCAAAAATAGAAGGCAGGGAGATGGCATCAGGTATACGCTCCTTGTAACGGGGCCGGCCATGCCCTACATTTCGGCCGGCGCAACACGTCCCGGCTCTACCTTAGGCCACCTCCTGTGCTTGCTCTTCTCCCAAGCCCTTAAAGCCCTGCTTTCCCTCCTGTTCCATACCACGCCGGCTTCTCAAATCGCCACGGGACGTGCCCTGCCTCCAAAAGAAGCAGACCGGATTTGGTGGAGCACCCTGCCACCAGCCCCGTGGGACACGGTGACCGCCTCGGGGTGGCAGCTAGCCCGGCACTGGCTCATGCTCTCGGCGCAGAAGGGATGGCTGATGTTTTTCCATCGAGGTGAGGACCCACAAGCTCTCCTGGCCCTGCTCTTCCCTTGGCCCAAACGTTCTCCTCGCCCCATCTCCGTGTAGGGCTCACAGCCGGTGGCTGCTCAATGGGTCTTTCCAGAAGAAAGCTGGGCAGGAAACACTTTCCCCGTCTTGCAAAATTTTCCCTGTTCCCCAGCAGGATGGAGCTCGAGCCTATTTGTATTTATTTAGCTAGTTCTGAATGAAAAACAAGGGAGGGACTGGCTAGAGAGGAGCGAAGAGCCAGCGTGCCCGGGGAAGGGCTCCCTGGAGACGTTCCTCCCAGCTCTGCCCATCTCCAGTGCCCTCCCACATCCTAGGCAAGCTGCTGTTGGCCTTTCTGGTACGCTCTTCTCCTCCTCTCCCATCCACAAAGCCCACTCCGTCCTCCAAAAAAAAAAGCTCAGACGACGTGGAAAGCTTCCGGTGAAAATCCAGGTCTGGCATCCTGGCCGATGCCAAGGAGCCGGAGCGTGAGGCCATGCTGCAGGGTCTGGGCTGCGCTGGGGAGGGCTCGCAGCAACCTCATTCCCTGCCACCGCAATTCCCTGGGGGGAGGGGCGGGGGGGTTGCAAAGCAGATGTAAACTCGCCCTTCGGCAGCCAGATGATGTAAGGGGAAATCTTTACATGGCAAAGCGCCAGCGGAGCTGACCTCCCGTCTCTTCCCTGCTCCCAAATCCCAGCGCAGCTGTACTCCGCTGATCTCCGTGCGCCACAATTAGCCTTTAAGGAATATGGCAAGGATTCATCTAGTAGAGCGCCGCTAAGGCTGCTCTCTAAGTCCCGCCCGGGACAGCACTGGACCGAACGCAACGCTGCAGTTGGGTACCCAACATGCTACTAGCCAAAATCTTGCCTCCCGCCAAAACGCTCTCCCTGCCCGAGGACTGATGCTGCGCAGTCGCTCTTCCACTGCAGATCTGGAGAGCAATTTATCTCACAGGATCACAGAATCATAGAATGGTTTGGGTTGGAAGGGACCTTAAAGACCATCCAGTTCCAACCCCCCTGCCCTGGGCAGGGACACCTCCCACCAGCCCAGGTTGCTCCAAGCTCCATCCAACCTGGCCTTGAATGTTTGTAGGTATGGGGCATCTACCACCTCTCTGGGCAACCTGGGCCATTCACAGCAAAGAATTTCTTCCCAATATCTAATCTAAATCTCCCCTCTTGCAGTTTAAAACCATTCCTCCTTGTCCTATGGCTCCCCTCCCTGATCAAGAGTCCCTCCCCAGCTCTCCTGGAGCTCCTTTAGGCACTGGAACGGGCTCTAAGGTCTCCCCGGAGCTGCTGGGATAGAGATGTATGTGCTCCAATACGTAGATCATGCCAAAACCCCTGAGACCTCCCAAATGCTCATGGCAGAGGTGCGCAGGGTCTCCACAGGCTTTGAGAGCAGCCCAGGCTGCAATGCACATCTCCCAGCTTGGTGTTTTCTTCCAGCTCTGATGGGGGGTCTGAACATCAACTGTCCATCTGAACCTTCAGGGGAGCATGCCTGGACTCCATAACTCAGTTCCCGGTCTGGTGCACGCCATCAGTGCAATCCAGCAGCTTGTCTTCAGCAGATCACTTCAAACCAACAACCCGAGTCCTGCTCAGTGGCAGAGATTATGCTGGGAACTGGTGAGAACTGATAGCAACCTACGCGCTACTTCTTTGGAAACATTCCTCTCTCTTCCAGCAATGTCTTTGTCCTCTGTTGATTCAGCATAACCTCTTATTTAAGGGAATGCAGTTTGTGAGAGGTGCCCGCATGATCTCTGAGCTTTCTCCTGCCACCCAAGCAGTCTAAACTCAAGGGTTCCTCCTTTGAGGTCCAAGGCTTTTTCAAGTTGGGGCCCTTGTCCAAACAGTTTTCCCCCATTCACTCCTACCTATAACGCACACGGCATGGGAGCTGGAAGCTGTGCCTGGTCCTCCAGCCCAAGGGAAAGCAGAGAGGCTGCTCCCACACCTGGCTGATGGTTTAAGTGTGTTCCCGCTCACTGAAGGATACAAGAAATGCTCTGTCTGTACTCCTGGATGGATCTCCGCACCCTCCTCTCATTTCCAGAAGGCCACTTAAGGAGTATGGAGTAACTCCGTCCCCAGGAACCCCAGGAACATCAGCTCCTCCAGCCTGAGGGACAAGGAGAAGCAAACCCAGGGAGGCCAAACCAAAACCCCTGACAAGTGTCTTTGGGGCAAAACACCCCCGGAGCCCCCAAAGAGAAAACATAATGAACTCCTATATAGAACCTGTGATTCGTACATGAAACAGACTTTGACATTGCTCCAGTCGATACCCCGAGACATCGGCTCGGGGCAGAGGAGGGATGCTGTGATTCCTGCGGTTGCGTCCTCCCCACCACTACTGAAACAACAAACACATGCACGGTGGTGCATTTCGTGTGATGTGGGCACCTGCCAAACTGGTTTGATTTTTTTTTTGCTCCCTAATTTCTTTTTCCCAGAAACCACAAAAGATACAGCTCTGAGTCACAGCCAACCTGAAAAACAACCCCATGCTTCTGGATAGACTCCCCCCGCCCCCAAGACATCCTACTTCAAAACATTGTTTTCTAACCACTGCTAATAACCTACTTTGTAATCTACTTTATCTAAACATAATTTCCCATTAAGTGAAGTAATTCATTTTGCTTATAATCCTACTCCTGACGGCGTTTTATTCAGGGCAGGAGAAAAGACATCCTCAGAAAAACAACCGCAAACAAAACACGCGCGGGGAGGTCAGAGGAATGTCAAAGATATAAAGAACTGGTGAGACCACGGGACATAGAAAGCCCCCCCCCAGATGGTAGAAACCACCTTTATAAACCAGGTGAGAAGTCGGACATCTCTGGGATAAATCTGAATTGAAAAGGAGCCATTGGCTCTTGTGCTTTATCATTAGCCAAAAAAGCCACAAGGCCTACAGCGCCTGGGCGGCAGGGAGGGGGCAATAATAACCTGTGAAACTGTTACATGACCTAGATTTCATCGAAAAGCTGCGGAAGTAATATTTTTTTCAGCAGCATCTGCTGCCGTTTCTTTTCTTTTTCGAAAGTAAAATAAAAGCCAGAAGCCTCGTTAGCTCTAACGATGCTGGTGTAGCCATCATCGACACCGAAAGCATTTCAGGGCATAACCGCCCATCCTCACCTTGCAGCTCTGGCCGACTTTCATTTTTGAGATGCGAAAATTGGTTCAGCCAAGAAGGTGGCAACATTCGCCCCCTTTTTTAATATTTCAGGCTGACTTTTTTTTTTAAACCATGGAGGTTGTTTTTTTTACGCCGGCACAGCCCGGCGTGAGTGCCCGATGGAAGCGCGAGAGAGGGTCTCTGAGGGCACGGTTCTCCACGCGCCGGTATTTCAGTTCGCAATGGTTGAGCGTTCTATGCCGACCTCGGCAACCGTTGACACGAAATAGGTGGAGATCAGATCTGCGCAAGCACAAAATACCAGGAAAGGCAAACTATATGTAAACACACTTCAGATAGCTATGGCAAGAATAGACCAAAACCTGACTTGCGAAGCAGTGACAAACCACCAGTCTCCCCTTCTCTCTCTTTTTTAATGTATTGAGGGTATATCTTATTTATTTCTTTATTTATTTTTAATATATTGAAGGTATTTGAGGGTATTTTTCCTGACAGAAGCATCTCTGGCCCTAAAGAGAAACCAAGCCCTGAGAACTGTATTTACAGAAGACAGCGCATTTGTTACAGAATATTAATGCAGCGACCAAAAAAAAAAAAAGTTTGTCAGGTAGAACCCCCCCCAAGAAGAGGATGGAAGGCCCAAGGGAAAACTGGATATTTTTTTTTTTCTTGGCTGCATATTAACTTCTCGAGCGCCAAGCGCCTTTTGTTAATCGAGACTATCGGCAGGTGAACCCCGTTTCGCGCCGTGCAAAGCTCTGCAGTGGGAACCGACCTTTCTCCCTCTCCAAAAAAAAAAAAAGGCAGCTGTGTGAATAAAATAACACCAGTTATTTTATTTGCTTAATGCTCAGGGCGCCACTAATTAGTCCGTTAGCTCGTGTGAAGTGATTCCACGTTTGCTCTGGAAAGAAATGGTGTTTCCTCTGCTGGCTTTGGCCGAGCTGAACGCGGGGGCTGTCAGAGCAATGGTTAGGGGAGACATCCTCCCCCGGTGCTCCTGGTGACCCCTCTTTTGGGGCAGTTTGGGGTGCGTGGAGACTGCCAAGGCTGGACTGAGCAAGAAACCCAGGATCTATCAGCTCTCCAGGGTGAAAGCCTTTCCTCTGTTCCACCTGAAGTCCTGGAGGTCAAGAGGAGCACTGCCCCAAAATCCCTCTTTCTCCGCCTCCTCCGAGCATCAGCCCCCTTCGGAAAAACACCCGCGTTTTGTGCCCAAACTGTACCACTACTCCTTAAACCCGCACACCGAAACCAAACCCCACTCGTTTAAATCACCGCGCTGGATTTTTAAATGGCTTTACCGAACTAAAAAAAAAAACAACCCAACACCCAAAAAAAACCCCCAGCCTAAAATCCGGTGATACGACGGTACCTGATGGCTCTAAATTCACAACTCTTCCCCCTGCAAGCTATTTGCTCAGCTTTTCTAATAATACCTTGGCTGCCTGGCAGCTCTCCAGGGCTGTCTAAGGCGCTCTGCAAGCTAAACATTTTTTCGTCTGATTTCAATATTTTCTTATGAGTAACTATACAGGATTTTTACCTAGTGAGTATTCCTGATTGCTGTAATTTAAGAACAGAGAAATCGACTACAGATGTAATATTATTATTACAATTGGCATTCAGGGTGAAAGGCATAACAATTAGCTAAGACTTAGTGAAAACATAAATGTAAAAATCTGCCTGAAAAGCCCAGCACATGGTACGTTTAGAGCAGCTAATTTACCACACATATTCCAAATTGCTCAAACGGTGTAACAATTCACCCAGCGAGATCCTTTTTTTTTAATAGTTTTCTTGGGGTTTTGTGGGATTTTTTTTTGGGGGGGGGGATGACTTTCACGTTGCAAACACCTACTATCTTATTTTACTCTGGAATAACAAACAGTACGTGTTTGTTAAACTTGAAACATATATTCTTTCTTATTTCTGTTTTTCCTGCCTTCACGTGTATTCCCTTTAACAAAATAGTGTTTAAATAACATATGTATATGTATTCTTGAATCACATAGAGAAGAAAAGTAAATAGTTTCCAAGATCTGATGGTTAAGTTTGTATCTGAAGTCGAGAGGATAATTTGTGAATGTTTTAACATTTACAAGTAAATAAGTACTTGTATTTACTGTATCTGATTACGGAGAAAAGTATTTGTTATGTTCTTACACAGATTCAAATTGCATCTTGACCTTTTCTCGTTTAATCTGTTTACTGCAACAAAAGCAGTAATAGATACATCTGCAAACGAGCAGATATTTCACTCGCCTAGGACGAAAAACCCCCTGTGCGTGACGTGCTCTGCGAAGTGGCAAACCGAAGAGCTTGCCTGTTTATTGCAGCCTGCGATTTGGTAGGCGGCGGGGGCGAAAATCCACCCCTGCGTATAGGACCAGCACCTGCTTTTGCTCTGCTCCCTCCCTGCCGGCCTCCTCCCCCACTTACAGCCTAAAAATAGTGTTTAAGTGGGACTAAAGTGGTGTGCTGGTCATGTGCTGGCCTTTTCCTCGGGGTGAGTATCACCCTCAGCAAAGGAATTGAGCGAAGATGATGTCTACGCTAAATGCCCAGCCCCCGTGGAGGAGCCTTTCCATCCCCTCCAAGGGGCCAACAGGGGGCTCAACGCGTGGGAATCACCGGACAACATTATCACTTGGATTTGGGATGTGCTTCAGATGCACCAAACCCCAGGCATGCTCTGATTAAAAAAAAACACAGCGGGAAAACAGGGGCCTGGGACTGTTTTCCAAAAGGCGGCAGGGCTGAGAGCCATGCAACGGCTCCTCCTTCCCCTGCACCTCTGCGGAGGGGTGGGCAGAGGCCTTCCGCATCTGCCCCAGCAGCATCTGTCCCCATCTGCATCCCCCCATCTGTCCTATCTGCATCCCTCCATCTGCCCCATCAGCAGCTGTCCCCATCTGCATTCCCCCATCTACCCCATCAGCATCTGCCCCCATCTGCATCACTCCATCTACCCCATCAGCATCTGCCCTATCTGCATCCCTCCATCTGCCCCCCTAGCATCTGTCCTCCTCTGCATCCCTCCATCTGCCCCCCTAGCATCTGTCCTCCTCTGCATCCCTCCATCTGCCCCCCTAGCATCTGTCCTCCTCTGCATCCCTCCATCTGCCCCCCTAGCATCTGTCCTCCTCTGCATCCCTCCATCTGCCCCCCTAGCATCTGTCCTCCTCTGCATCCCTCCATCTGCCCCCCTAGCATCTGTCCTCCTCTGCATCCCTCCATCTGCCCCCCTAGCATCTGTCCTCCTCTGCATCCCTCCATCTGCCCCCCTAGCATCTGTCCTCCTCTGCATCCCTCCATCTGCCCCATCAGCATCTGTCCCCACCTGCATCACCCTATCCACCCCATCAGCATCCCATCTGCATCCTTCCATCTTCATCCCCCCATCTGCCCTATCTGCATCACTCCATCTACCCCATCAGCATCTGTCCCCACCTGCATCCCCCCATCCACCCCATCAGCATCCCATCTGCATCTCTCCATCTACCCCATCAGCATCTGTCCCCGCCTGCATTCCCCCATCTACCCCAAAAGCAGGTGCCCCCATCGACATCCCTCCATCTGCCCCATCCGCATCCTCCCATCTGCCCTATCTGTATCCCTCCATCTGCCCCATCAGCTTCTGTCCCCACCTGCATCCCCCCATCCACCCCATCAGCATCCCATCAGCATCCCATCTGCATCCCTCCATCTGCATCCCTCCATCTGCCTCATCAGCATCGTCCCCCATCTGCATCTCCCAATCTGTATCCCCCCCTCACCTGCCCCATCTGCACCCCCCCATCTGCTCCATCCATAATCCCATCATCTGCAAGCCTGGTCGGGCATCACCAGCGAGCAGATGGGAAGGACACCCCTCGCAGTGGTGCTCCCCATTTCATCGCTGGGTGCTGGGGAGCAATCCCCCATGAGAAAGGCAAAATCCTCCCGTCCCCACCGTGCCACCCTGCCCGCCTGTGCCATGGCACAGCGCTTTGTCCCCCGCCCCACGCGACTTCCGCAGCAAAGCTCAGCCACTACGCACACCCACGAGCAAAGAAACGGAGGCAGGAGAAAATTTCCAGCCGGAGGGGAGTGGTGATGGGGCTAAAAGGGTAATAAAGTATTTCTGGGTGTCTACACCCTGAGCTGGCTCTGCTACATACAGCAAAGGGGGTCTGGTGGTCCTATCGCAAACCCATCTCTGATTTTTCAAAATCATCTTCAGGCTGGTCCTGGAGCCTTTTTCAAATTTCGTCCTTACCAAGTTTTCACCAAATTAACTTCAGCTGTCACCAAGAATGAGATTAGGGATATTTACAGTATTTGATCTTTTTNTGGTTGGGTTTTTGTCTTGTCTTTTTTTTTTTGGCAAGCCTAGGAAATCATACACAAAATTGACATTTAAAGAAGCCAAGGTCATAAAACCAAGAACTCGAGAGCTAGGAAACCGTATTACTAGAGCTGCTTGCACCCTGTTCTTTAATCTCCTTTATATGGAAACAGTTCAGTTACCAGCTCACAGTACAATTTTTGATGGGGCCCAATGCCTCAACCACCCCAATGACGATGAGGTTTGTTACAAGAACAAGCCAGGGCACTATAATGTAGAAAAATTGATTTCTCCAGGAAATAAACTTTGTCAAAATTGAACGAATAAGGCAGCAAATGGCAAGAAAAGCAAAGCTGTCCTGGCTGAAGCAGCTGAACGTTGCACTGGAGAAGAAGATCCACATCTGCTGCTGCCTTGGACTGCTCGGGAACTACAGAATGAATCATCAAACCCAAACTTCTCACCAGTAGTTACTGATTTCTCACCTCTCTCCTCCATACCCAACACCGCAGGGTGGCAATGGAAGATGCCGGGGCACTCAAAACTTGGGAGTTTCCACTGAAACTTGGGAGTTTGGGTGGTCGTCGGACCTTAAACGTGGGTAACTTGCTGTCACTTTGAGTCCCAACCCAAAACTGGTGGCTGTGCCGGACCTCCCTGCCTCTCGCTTCTTCACCTGGGAACAGGGACAACGCTATTCTTTCTCTTTGCAGAAAAACATCATGCAGACCCACAACCTTTTATGCAGATATAGGCAAGCGGAGGTCAGGGGAGGACTTGGGTGTTACAGCACTAAACACCATCGGAAAGCCCATCAGTAATTCTTAATTCCATTTTCAAGCACAGCTTGAATACAGCTCAACAAACGCAGCGCTGAAGAACGAGGGTAAGATAAAGTATTGACTAGCTGCTCCATCATTGTCTGGTCTGTGCCCTAGATAGTGCAAGGGTATTTTTTTGGGGGAAAAAAAAAAGCGGAATGGAAACACCTAATAAAAGGCTGGAGCTTTAAGGATCTGAATTTTCAAACATTTTTGAAGGTCATTTTAGTGCAGTTGTACGCAACTCTATTTAGAGGGATCATCACATGTAGACATGCACATATAGAGAGGTTATACAGGCGCATTATTCTACAAATACACAGACATTTATCTGTGCGTACCGAGACTTTCCTAAAACAGAAACAAGCATCTGACACCTAACGCAGCCCTTGATGAGAACTGCTCGCTCTTCTCCGTAGAGTACCACCAGTAATTATTTACCATTAGTTCTTAACGGGAAGAGATTCAGCTGGGATGCAGCAAACAAGCAAACCATATAGATTGTTCGATACAGCCCGGCTGACTCTCCGCGGAGGTAAGAAGCCATTGGATCACACCTCCTGGATACTTCAATCCCAGTTTTTATCACCGGGGAAATGCACCTTATTAACCTGGACTTGGTCAGGTCCCTTCCACCTCCATATAGGCAACGCTCTCAAGATCACACAAATGCCCCTTCTAGCTCACCTTACCGTCCTTCCAACCCTAAACTGCTGCGGGGTTGAAAGACAAAGAGGATGGAGACTTGAAGGGTTCATTTAGAACAATGAGATCTTGAACTCTGCTACCTTCCTACCTGCTACACATTGTGTTTGCCACAGGTTCCCTCTTCCCACCACGGAAACATCTGACCATGGCAAAAAGATGGTCCTAAAAGGCAACACTGCTGATTCACAACCAAAATCATTGCTGGGGGGAAGGGGAGGAGGGAAAAAAATCCTCCCTGTGGATTATTTCATTACTTAAAAAAAAAATGAAACAACCCAAGGAAAAGGGTCAAGTTAAAACTGTGGTATTTTGCAGGACATGTGCCCTACCACTGATACATTTTCTGGCACGTCTCACTTCATCACCCCATTCCTGTGACTCCTCCACCATCAATAGGAGTTGTGTGCATCAACCCGGGGAGCCTGAACACCGGGCAGCCCCTATGTGAAAAGCACCGTTTTTTCCCGTTCCGGCAGCAAACCCAAGTATGCAACTCGCACGTACGGCGAAGGCATTAAAAATATGACAAAAAAAAAAAAAATTGTTCAAATGCTTTCAATCTGCGGAAAACAAATGCTCTCTTCACTGACTGCTCTGTGGCAAACTTCTAATTCCATCCAGAAAATCCAGCATTCCCAGTCTGGGCTAACGACCATGCTACCAGACATGAGTTTATGTTTTTCATGCACATTTCATGTATTCCCACACGCTGTGTTGCTGCCAATAATTTATGACTGATCTGCACCCAGGCTGCCCTTCAGCATTTTATTTAATCTCTGCAACAGTGATTTACAATGACTCATCATTAATACAAAAATGTACATGTGTGTTAACAAGTTTGGAAGAATCTAAGGAGGAAAGGCGAAATTTTTTCGCGAGTCGTGGCTGAATGACTTATGAGCCCGCTGAAAAAAATAAAGGCAAAGCTACCCAGGAGCGATACCTCAGCTCTTCCCTGCAGCAAACTATTTAGGCAAGAAGAGAAAAGGGATTCAATGAAAGGTTGGGAGAGGGTTGGCCCCGTACCACCTCCCTTCCCAGGATTTGGGAGGGGATGGAGCAGCTTGTCGGTCACCCCGTGGCTGGATGTTTTGGAAGGATTCCCGCCTGAGTGTGCGACGGGCATGCTCAGCCTCTTCCTCCTCCTTCCTCAGCACCCCTTACAAAAAGCAGGGGTCAAATTACCCTATTTTGGCATCTCTGCCCACCAGCTGGGGTTTAAGAAAGCCCCGATAGCCTCTCTAGTGTTAAATCTCCGTGGGGCTGGGGAAGGAAGGGGAATCGTCTCAATAATTTATACAATTGTAACACCACGGCAGAATTACCGAACTAGCTCAAGCAGAGGAAGCCTGCCCTACATCCACAAGACTTCAGTTATAATGTATTTTGACCTACTTTTTTTTTTCTTTTTTTTTTTTCTTGCACATAAGGAACTTATAAAAAAACATCTGACACCAAGCCAAAGTAAAAACCCCTCAAAATCCCCACCTAGAGTACTGCGTCCAGCTCTGGAGCCCCCAGCATAAGAAGGACATGGACCTGGTGGAGCGGGGCCAGAGGGGGCCACAAGGATTCTCCGAGGGCTGGAGCTCCTCTGCTGTAAGGACAGGCTGAGAGAGTTGGGGGTGTTCAGCCTGGAGAAGAGAAGGCTCCGGGGAGACCTTAGAGCCCCGTCCAGTCCCTAAAGGGGCTCCAGGAGAGCTGGGGAGGGACTCTTGATCAGGGAGTGGAGCCATAGGACGAGGGGTAACGGTTTTAAACTGCAAGAGGGGAGATTTAGATTAGATATCAGGAAGAAATTCTTTGCTGTGAGGGTGGTGAGCCCCTGGCCCAGGTTGCCCAGAGAAGCTGTGGCTGCCCCATCCCTGGAGGTGTTCAAGGCCAGGTTGNCTCTTCCGATGCAACCTGGGCTGGTGGGAAGTGTCCCTGCCCATGGCAGGGGGGTTGGAACTGGACGGTCTTTAAGGTCCCTTCCAACCTAAACCATTCTATGATTCTATAAATCCGAGGCGAGAGATGGGTACTCAAAAACACCCCGGAAAGTCACTCGGGAGAAATCCCACCAGCTTTAGTTCAAAGCATCCCATGTTCATCATCTCAAAAAAGTTCTTTGATGGACCATCCTAAACAGCCATAGTCGCCCACGCTGAATCCTACGCTCCCAGACCCCTCCTAAGCAGCACCCATCGTTAAATAAGACCTCTGATGAACATCTCACAGCTTCTCAACTGGCCAAAGCGCCTTATCGCTAAACTGAAGGACAACCACATAAATCAGGGTATCGCCTGGGCGAAGGTTGGAGGACGTAAAGCTGAAGCAAACCCTAATTTTTCCTGGCTGAGCCAAAATACCGCAGGTTGCGTTTCCTCAGAACACGTGTTTTACATTTAGTGCCTTTTATTTCTCCGTTTTAAAGTTAAGTATCTTGGAAGCATACTTCACATACACTAAGTATTCGGCATTTTCCTTTATTCAGTGTCTTAAAGGGCTTCAAAAAATTGATCTCCCAGGGCTGCTGGGGGGTCACAGAAACTGATAACCCTTACAAGCTATGCTTATGTGAGCCCGCCTGCGTCTCCCAGATAGTGCACTTTGTAAATTAATCCTCCAAAGGCAAATATATTGTAAGTAGCTTGTTATCTCTAAAGTACTAAATTGAAGAATACATGGGATTATATTGACAGAAATTACATTTTCTGTAATGGGGTTTAATATATCTGAAATCTCTCCCATAGGCTCCTACTCTCTCTAAGAGAGGAGGGTTTGTTAATGTAGGTGCAATGGGCACCAAGACCAAATTTATTCACTAAAATGGATTAGGCCATGTAATCAGAGCTTCAGTAATATTAATCTCTGACACTTATTGAATGGAAGAAAAAAAATAATAAATACTTTTGTCTGCAAACTGGCATTTCTCCCTCCCTTTTCCCCAGCAGGCTCCCTGTTTGCCTTGGCCATTTTCTGGGTATTACTTCAAAGAGGATAAGGTTTCCCATCATAAACACTAATCGAAAAATATTAGGACAATTAATTAGATACACTTAGTTTTACAAGGTATTAGATTGCAATACACTTCAAATATGACGCTCGTTCTGGGATAGTGGGAGAAACCTGCATTTGGATGCAGTAACAAAGGGCAATAAATCAAACTTTTTTTTTGAAGGGTTTGCTCGTGTTTTCATACTTAAATCACGAGTAATTTTCACCGGTTGCCTTCACCACGTCCCAGACAGTTAGCAACCCGAAATCCACGGCAGAGACAGCACGGATCCTGATTTCCTTCAAATAAATCACTGCTACACCAGAGCAGGGGCTCCGGCAACCCTTTGCTGGAATCAATAAATAAAATTGCTCCACACCGTACTTCAGCAGCAAAAAGCCAGCCTGCCCTCAAAGTTTATTCAAACTTTCAAAACCCAGACTTTTAAAACAAACCAAGAGAGACAGAAGGATGTCAGTCAAAAAAGAAAAACCCCGCTAACAACATTAAAAAAAAAAAAAGCGTGACAGCAGCCCAAAATAACATTACGCTCTGCAGAAACGGAGCCAATCGCCCCCTTCTTTCACCCGACATCTCAACCTGTTCCACGACCAAAGTTCTCAACGTGGATGGGGCTTCCTATGGAAGAAGACACATCCCCAGCCAGAAGGAGGATCGGTACCCAAATGCCAACGCACCGATACCTGCCCAAGCCATGGGAAAATAAATACGGCTCATTTTCTGCGGTAGCAAACCTCCTCGTTCCCATAATTGAAACCACTCGCCCAGCTAGATGCCTTTGCGTCGATAAACTGCTGGGGGGGGGAGCAGAACAAAGGCAAGGTGTGTCCTCAAAAATGCAAAGCGTGAGCTGGAGGGTGCCGGCAGCCGTACAGAAACGCGAAGGCAAATTACTTACCAATTGTTCACTTGAAGTATAGTGAGCCCCGTGTCTTGTGCCAACTGCTTTTTCTGTTCTTCTGAAGGGTAAGGGTGCTATAAGACACCAAAATAAATATATACATTTAAAACAATGTGCTTTTTTTGGCATATTTTTTATTTTAAATTAAAAAAAACGGCACACACACGCACAAAAAAACCCAAACCCAAACCAAAAACAGAAGTGTGACATCTATTATTGAAAGGTGAAAATGCTGAGGTGTGTCACTCTTTTATAATTATTAATGGGCTACTACATCACTTAATTAATGGCGGTAAGAGACAAGCCAATTATAAAGATTAGTGAAGTGGAGAAATAACTGCTTAGGATACTGGCAGTACCTTGATACTCCAGAAGGATATGTGTTGCATTAGCCGAAAGTTTTTGCACTTGTCTCAAATGACCGATTAGAGTCAAATCACAGCTTTTCTTTTCTCCCCCCCCCCCCCCCCCCCTTGTATTTCACGGAACAATTAATGAACGTGATAAAGCGCTCCTCTGTCAAACTAAACCCCGCCGATGTTTTCTGAGATAGCGAAGACAAACCTTGCCAGCGCCCCAAAATAATTTGCAAATAAGATCAGCATCCTGAACGTAAACAAACACCCGGGTTTTTGAACACAGGCCAACACAAGGTCAACGATCAGCACATTTTTGCCTGACATTAACATAGCTGCACTGCACTAATCCTAAGAGACAGAAAATAAATACTGGTTTAATTGAAGATAATGTTAAAATTCAATCATAAGTGAAGTTTCTTGTAAGAACTTGATTGCTTTCTCAGAAAATTTGCTTCTGCGTGAATACAGATTGCTTAATACATCCACGCAGCAAAAAAACACGTCCAAGTTTGAAATTTAGAAATAATCACTCCTGTCCTTTCCCTCCGTGTAAAAACACCACTGTCCCAAAAGGAAACGGCCAAACATTGCAGACGTAACAATTCCCAAGAAAAACCCTCTTTTGAGGATCCGGCTCGGCTCCTAACCTGGACACCCAAATCCCAGTTACACATCGGTTTCAGACCCGGTCTGCTGCAAGGTACTTAATCACATTTCAATAAAGATAATTTGATATAAGTGGTTAGTCCTACCCCAACATACCATTTAGCAGCTGGTTGTCACAAAATATTTGCTGTTATACACACATCCCTTCTTTCCCTCCCCCCCCCATATTCTTTGGATGTATTCGGCATAGTATTACACAAGATGTAAACTGAAACCTTGTAAAGCGTAAGAATTTAAAACCTCGTAAAATTCTGCAATCTTATTGGTATCGTAACTATTTAGCAGATTTTATATATTCTTGTAAACAGCATAATCTGACATCTAATGGCTGTGCTCCACGCCTGCCTCACCTCGCTTTACCAAATAGGAATTTTCGTTGTAACTCTGGCAACTTCCCTTTGCCCAATGCGCCCCATTTCAAAGCCCACCGCCGCGGCCATCGGCTCCAAAAGATACAGGTTTCCCCCCCCCCAAAAAAAAATAAAGGGGGAACTTCCCTTTTCTTTTAAAAATACTGTTGCTTGACAGTATGCCCACAAAAAACCTGCACACCTGTAAACCACCCCCTGTATTTTCTGCATGTACGTGGAACTGCTCCAGAATTACAAAGGGGAAGACACTGGGAAGGGAATTTTACTTTTTTTTTTTTATGGGGAAATTGCATTTTACCCATGCAAAAATATAGCATGAATCTTATAGTCCGTCTTATATACCCGTTCATCCACAACAAAGTCGTACTTGACTTATGTCCATCTATGTGAACACAACATTTTGCTTCTCTTCAAAAAAGCCCCACACCCTACAGAGATGATGTGCAACATTTTCATCTTTATAGCTTGCTTCCCATTTCATTACTTTTTGCCATCAAGCGAGGACAAAATTATTCTTTTTTTTTTTTTTCTTATTTCACTTTGCCACCTTACATGTGATCTAATTTTAAGTAATTGAACAAACTGTGTCTAATTTCATGCAGCAAGCAATAATTACTAGACAGCCTCTAGCTATTGGAATTGAGAACTCTGTCTCCATTAAGCAATTTTCAATTGTTCTGGACTTTTTTCCAAACAGACAAGACTGGATAAAATTAGCCATCAGAATAATACACTCACTGTAAAAATAATTGCTTTAAAAGTCCCAAACCCCAAATTCCTCAAATTGTGGTATGTTTAAGGTCATCTGATTAGATTTTTATTTTTTTTTGTACAGCATAAACTTTTAATTTCATGATATATCTATAATTGCTATAATCACATGACAGTCGGGACTTCACATAGCTAATCCCTCTTAGCCAAAGGTTCACAACGCCGCAGGCTTTGTAACTGCGACTCGGTGCGGTTTAAAAGAATCTTCAATGCTGGGCATCCTTATTATATAAAGCTTTCCGCGACTTGTATGAGTTGTTCCTTTGTAGGCTAAGAAAAAAAATAATAAAAAATAAAAATGACTTGACAAAGAATCAGCATGCTACAGGGAGACAGGGGGAAACCCCGAGAACCGCCGTTTTATGAAGAAACTCAGGTGAAACGGGGGCTCTCGGTCTTCCTTTCACCCGTGCGAGAAGGAAAGGTGCCTTCCAAAAGCTTTCCAGTGGTTGTTGGATAAAGGCACTTGCACAGAGATATGTGTATATATATTTGCATATATATGTGTATTATATTTGGGCGTATATGTATAAAATATATTAAAATACATATTAAATATATATATCTAAGGCAAATGGTTTAGTTTTAGGTAGTCCTGTGAAGAGCAGGGAGTTGGATTTGATGATCCTTATGGATCCTTACCAACTCGACATGTTCCATGAACTATACAAATACACAGATATCTAGATATATAAAAATGTATCTACGGGAGCATGTGTCGAGCAACACTGCACTGATTCCAGTCGGTGAGCCCACCTATCACTCTGCATCGCTTTGGGATATCAAAGCAAATTGTACCAGTGTTCAATAAACAGTGACTCGAGACCTTCACTTTGTTGTGTACATTAGCTCCTACCATTATCTCTTAAAAGCTTAATTATTTGCAAACAATTGATCAAGATGGGAACCGGAGAAAAGAGATGCCGGACCACCGGGAGAGCTGCGATGCATTAGGAGAGCAAACAGAATTACCTTTAGGTCTTATAATCAGAATTAACGATTGGGACCGTATGTGGGGCAGCGCGAGAAGCTGTAACGCTCTTGCTGGAGTGTTTTCCATTTGATCTGCATTAACACCTCGAGTGAAAGCCATAAAACGGTGATTACAGATGGGAAGGCTGACCCTCCTTCCCAGAACCAGCCCGGCTTGTGTATACTGGAAGACTGCAGACAGGTTTTCTTGCCAAAGCCAGAGGAAAAAGGCAAATCCAAGCGGGGGGAAAAAAAAAAAATAGGAAGCAGGCAAGTTAAAAAAAAAAAAAAGGCATTTGAAAGAACGAGGTGGAGAACAGATAAGGACTCCAAAATTTGGCTCTGGTATTTTCCAATCGCGCCCGCTGCTGCTGCAGCACTACAGAACAGCATCCCCCGAACGGTATGAGACCTAGTGCTTTTTCCCTTCCCATAAATCGAGAGCTGAAATGCGGATTGTTTGGCACCATTAATGTGTTTTTGAGGCTCTGTGGTATTACTTTTAATAATGACTTCGTACCAAAAGCGATTGCTTAATAACACCATCAAAGTCTGCATGCAAATGAAAATTATCCCTGGGGGATTTGCCCAGGGTAATACGAACAGTTAAGGAACATTTGAAAAGGTAAAAATAACTATGCAAAATATGAGTCAGAGCCGTCGTTTTAGCAGTAACAAAGAAATCAAAGTGACAGAGACAAAAATGTAACTTTCCATCATATTCTCTCGTCACTGTTTTATGAATGGTATTTAGAGAGCAGCAGTCTTAATAAAAGCCCTTTTTTTAATGCAGCCAAGATAATTTCTAGCAAAACAAACAATAAGACTTTTTTTAATTATTATTATTATTTTAATTTTTTTTTACCACCTTTGACTACAGCCGGTGGGTAAAGCCTCCAGGAGACAGAGATGGAAAGCGTCCAAGTTTGTCCCCTAATGACACCCCCTTNTTTCCCCCCAATTTTCCCCCCCCCCCCCCCCAGCTGCAAACACGGGATGCCAGGACAAGCGACAAGACTTTATCTTATCTGCAAACCCGCTATCAATAACGCTCCCTCTCCCTCTCTGCCTTGCCCGCCGTGAGCAGCGCATCGCAAGGGTGGGCAACGAAATACGAAAATAATCCCGCCCAGAGCTCAGCGCTGAGATAACGGGAGGCAAACCCGTCCCTTCTCACCCCCATCTCCCCGATTCCTAATTCTTCCTGGCACCCAACTGCCTCTGCTAGCCACGGCGCAGGAGCAGGAGCCACCCCCAGGCAGAAGGTTCCACCTTGGGTTAGAAGGAGGTGGTGGCAACCCTCCAAGCGTCCCCCCCTTATCGCCGGAGTGCCCGTCGCTTGGCCAACGGCCCCGGCAGGACCATCTCGGAAGTCCTTTTATCCCCTTCCCCTTCCTCCAGCCCTCTGCCTCCTCCAGAGCCGCGTGGAACGCACCAAGGCCAAATGACCTTGAGCTAAACTCCAGTCGGTGGTGGAGAGAAACTACACTACATCATCCCTGCNTTATAGTCTATAAACTGTTTTCTAACCTCACAATAAAAAGGAAAAAATCCTAACACGGTGATTCTCTTGTTTCGGAAGAGCAGCCCAGCCTACACCTAACTCAGGAACCAGACTAAAGCCCGCGGTTTGGCCCTCCAGCGACAAGCCGCACGTCGGTTTTATGCCAAACTCTATATCCTTGCTTTTCCCAAACTCGCCCAGGATTAGCCAAGGCGGCGGTGTGGCCGCTTGGCTCTCTCCCCTTGCCCTACCTCCTCCTGCTTTGCATTCGAGCTGTTTACATTAGTGATCAAGTTGATCCACGATAAATTATTATTATTATTTTTAAATATCCATAATGCTTTCCTATTGTCTCTCAGCTTTATGAATTAATTTTACTGCTGCCGTGAATGCTTTTTTTTTTTTGTCCCCTGACTGCACATTATCAAAGGGACACTTTGTGCCTGCCATTTGCATCACAAAAGCAGCGCATGGGGCAGTGGAAGAACAGCGCTTGAATTTATAGCAGTCGAGTCCCGCAGCCTCCCACATGCCGGTCGGCCCCCCAAAAGAATAAAAGGGGCTTCCCGCATTCCCAAAAGTAGCCAAAAAAAAAAGCCAACCCCAGTCGGATCGTTTTCCATAAAGTCACAAGATTGCAACCCGCTTTCTTCCTCGGCCGCCGGCGTATTCGGAGGGAGCGATAAAGAGGAGGCGTCGCGTCCCCTTGTTGGTTCTGCGGGCTGTGGGAAGCGGTCCGTAGACCGTCCCAGCGACCTGCTTGATATTCAGGCAAAGCTGTAAAAAGTTGCCAAGTTGAGGTGAGCTGCTAGGGAAGGCACAGGGGGGAAAAAAAAAATAAAAATAAATAAATCGACTCGGAAGCTGCGAACTCGATCCTGTTTCTCCCACGGGACCGGCTTGCGCGTCGGAGGAAATACTAAACAGCCAGAAGGAAGTTGTTTTATTAGAAATGCATCTATGCAGCTGGGAGGGGGGGAAAAAAAAAAGCAAAGCCCGGGCAAAGTTTGCACAGCCTTTTCCTTGGCGGAGAGCGGCGAGTCAGCCCCATAACGCTGTTGAAGCGCGAGCCGGCTTTGGCATTTAAAACTCCTGGGCGCTTTCACAGCGTGGCGAGAAAACGCGGTCCATACGACACGGCCACACCACGGACAACGCCAGCCTTTTCCTCCTTCAAAAGAAAATATTTCCTCAACTTATTAGAATAGTTTAATATCCCCGCAGTAAGGTGTGGTGGTCGGGGTTTTTTTATCATAGCACTACTGTTAATAAATCCTGGTGCTGGCCGAGTTATTGAATCGGCAGCAACAGGCGTGCCGTGCTGCGTCTCGTCGAGTTAAAAACACGCCCAAACACGCGAGACGACGTGATGCTATGGCAAGGCCGCCGCGCTGCCGCCCCACTTCTGGCCTCGGCCAAATCCTGGGGAGCCGGGGCTCGGCGACGCTGCCCATCGCCTCCCTTATGAAAAGGTTTTTGCGGGCTGCTCCGGCAGCCCTGCCAAAAAAAGAAAAGGTGAGGGAAGGAGGCAGAATCCGACTCCCCTAAGGCAACAGCGATGCTTTTTAATGAAGGAGTTGTGCCGGGGGGGAGAAAAAACCCTCCTCTCTGTGCTTCTCTTTTTTTTTTTTTTTTCCCATTTGCCCTTTTGTAAATAATTTTCTTGCAAGAGTTGTCTGTGAACAAGTTTTGGCACTCGCTAACATAAATATCCTTTCCAAGGCTGATGGAGAGAGACATGGTATGGCTTGGGATGCGCTGCCAATACTTCTCTGGTGGCCCCATCAACTTATTCATAATGCAAGCACTCATTAAGGAAAAAAAAAAGTTCAGATCATCCCTCGCACAGGATATTACAGAAGTCAGAAAATGGAAAAAACCTTTTAACTTGTCTAATCCATCCCCTGGCTGCGACAATATTATTCCTTCCATACCATATATTATTACCCGCCGCCTTTTCCAGCGGAGCTTTAGCTAGTCCAAGCAACGGCGCTTCTGCTATTTCCTTTCGGAGACGCTCAGATAGAGCCCGGCATTTGGAGCTTTCCCCTGGCTCCCACCGGCCTCCAGTCTAAGCCGAGTCTACGCAGCCGCTCCCACGCCGTACCCGGGTAATTGAGCGGAGCTCTTCCCGCGTTAACCATTCCTTTAGTGCCTGTACGTATACGCGTGCAGAGCTTGAACCCGCACGTTAACGTCTCTAAATACCCCTAAGAAGTGATTTTTTGCTCTGGCATCAACATTATTTGCGCTTTCCCATCCTCTGCCCTGTCTCTCTTTTTTTTTTTTTTTGCTCCAGCACAGCCTAAAAATAACCCAGGGCAGGGTAATTAAAAGAAAAATTGCATCCCAAAGAGCAGCAAAACTCTCTCCATCGCAGCCCACGGCCGAAAACAACGAAGTATTACATCCGAGCACCGCTGAAGGAACCGAGGAAATGCATCCCCCCACTTCCAACCGCGTTAAGAGCTAAAACGCACGTCCTTGAAAGCTGGCGTCTTTATCCGGCGGCGGAAGCAAGGCAGGAAGGTGAACCCCAGCTTTTCCCAGGTGAGCGCCTTTAGGGAAGGAAGAAAGATACCTCCCCCCGGTCCCTGGCACGCTAAAGGAAATCCCGACTCCCTGATAACTCCCCAAAAGCGCTGCTGTTGTTTTTCAGAGCCGGCCTAAGACAAGATTAGCTCAGGTAAATATCTCCGAACCAGAAGCCCTTTCTCAGCAATAAGTCACCATCCTTATCTACCTGGAATGACTTTCCAAACAGGTGGGCTCGGAAAGAACTTCACCAATGCTGGGAAACCCCAGTGCCGGCGGTTGTTATCCCACAGAGCTAAGACGAAAGCTTTTATCTGTGCTTTCTGCTCTCTTTCTTGGGCTGCCTTCGGAACGCCGGGAGCTCCCCGACACCCACCTCCCCGACCCGACATGCTGGAGCGAGCGGGGCGATGGAGGAATGCTCTATCCAACAAGGTCCCTAATATTGCCCGTGGGCTTTAGGAGGGAGCAGGAGCTTTAGGTGGGTGACAGCACCCTTGGGAGCCAGCCCCCGAGGAATTTGGGAAGCTCTCCTGCCACGAGCTCGGCCGCCTTTTCTCATGGAGGGACCACACAGTTGCGCGAAGAGAGGTCAAGGCAACCACAACCACCGCGTTGAGGTGTCAACCTCCGACACCAAGACCAAGGAGGGGGGGTGGTTTACATTCGAACATCCTCTATTTGCGGGGGGGAAAAAAAACAAACAAAAAACATAAAAACACCACCGAGGAAGGAAATGAAAAGATAAAGCTGCTATTCTGCAACGCTGCTTTGTTGGCATGGAAAGTCCTTGAACAGATGCCCCGTCAACCATTAAATATTCACAACGTAGCCTTGTACAAGAATGAAGGCCCCTCAACTTATAAGCGAAACCACAATGTGTTCTTCATAAAATAATAATAATAATTAAAAAAAAAAAGCATTTAAAGATCCGGGAGGGAAATAAATAAATAAATAAAAGAGGAAGGAAAATAAAAAACCAAACCCAAGCTAGCGAAACACCGCCGCTCTCCGAAGGAGCGGAGACTCTTGGAAGTAGCGTGCATTCTCCGGCGCTAATTTTCCCACTTAAATTACAGTGCTGCTGTAGCCTCATCTCATTAGAGATCATTGTCCCCAGTAGACAGTTGCGTTTATGGGGGATTCTTGCTGTTCCACACCTGCTGCTCAGGTTGCTACGGGATAAAGCCGGCATACAAACAGCAGTCTTGAGGTTGCTGGACTGCAACTGATGAGCCCAGGCTAATTCAGGGGTGATTATGTAGTTTACTGGACCACTAAACCTCTTTAAGCTTGTAATTACTGCCTATTTGAGTAAAGAACATTCAAAAGCAATTCACTGCATCATGCCTGCCACAGCTGGAAGCAGGCTGCCAGCAGGCTGTGGGGACATTAAAATCTGCGGGGACGGGGATGGGGAGTGCAGAGCTCAGCCGGCACTGACGGCGGCGATGGCGGCGGCAGCCAAGTGCGCTCACATTCCAGCTCACCTTTTCTGACCAGGCGCGCTATTAAAGGGGGCAATGAGAACGATGGGAAAGCCATAAAGATGATGAATAACAGGGTGTAATTGAAAGAGAACGGCATTTTAATGGCTCTCCCCCTCTTCCCTCACCCCTTATACCGGCTAAAAGAAAATAAAAAATAAGAAATATTAAAAAATAAAAAAATTAAGCCTTTTTGTCATGACGAGGGAAGGGAAAGAAAAGGCCTTTTGCAAAAGGGGAAACGATCTGCGTCGACATGAGTGTTTCTCTTTCAAAAGCTGGGGGCTTTCCTCACGTTTGGAAGTTTTGGAAAGAATAAGTTTACTTGCAGAGGAAGTCTTGTTACGTATTTGGCAGCGATGACGATGGCAGAGGCACCTTAATCACTGACTCTTGCCTAAATCCTCCTCACCAAGTCTTCGCGAAACCCTCCAAGAGTATCTCCAGACCTCAAACACATACAAACACCCCCACCACCACCTTCTCACCGCCCCATCACTTGCAGACACCGGGCAATGCTCCAAATCACCACTCGGTGTAACCACTACACCCCGCGCAGCAACACGACGCTCCAGCACAGGTCCCTACTATCGAGATGAGGTGGATTTTTTTTAAAAAAAACCCTAAATAAACATATCTCTGACTTTATCTGCCTTTTGTGTTTTGAACCCCTTGACTCCTCCTTTCCAAGGTTGACTCTGCAGCTCTCAAAGTTATCAAAAGTTACCAAAAAAGTTATCAAAAAAAGCACCTTGGGTTGGGGTTTTTTTTGGCATAATTGGGCGCCTTTGAGAGGAGGGTCTGGGGGGGAAGAAGAGCAGAGCAAATGGGCAAAAAGGTTGGTAATGGGGATTTTTTACAAGGGAGTAAACTAAGGTCGGGAGAGGATTGCTCCGGACACGGCGCTGGTGTGGCTCCCACTGAAAAGCCGGATCCGCGGAGCCATTCCACGACACGGTCTCCCTGCTATTCTACCGCCACGTGTGCGGTCCCCGTCGATGGGCCTAACGAGCTGCCCTATTAACTAACTGCCTGAAATGGAGTTTAAAGGCTCGCAGGACATTTGGAGACCCAGAATTCATCAGTGGCGTTTCCCTGTCCCACTAACGACTGCCACAGCTGCCTGGGAGAACGGGGTGTGGGGAAAAAAAGCAAAAATAAATAAGAAAAATAAAATAAAGCATTGTCATCGATATAAGTAACCCTGGACTAAAGGTAAGTTTAAGAGATGGGGCTTGTTTCACTCCTCATCTAATAAATCGCCCCGTTTTAAAAAAAACACCGACATCTTGTCTGTAGTATATATCTAGAGAGCGAAAGGGAAAAAACCCCAAAATACCGTGCATGCGTGAGCATGCCACAACAAACATCAGCTTTTACAGGAGAACATAAAAGCATTTGGGAAGTTTATTCTTAAAAAGCATGTAAATTCCCAGCCACAACAACCCTCCGACGAACCCCATTTGAGCTCCAAAGAGCCACGGGCTTCTATGTTATCCGGCCATCACTCCTATGAATATTCATTAGGCAGGGCTACTTGCATTTTCATAAGCTGCGAAGGTGGCGAAAGAAACAATCAGAATTCTTAAACACGCCGACGTTATCAATTCAACATCTGCCAAATCAGAGGTGGAAATTCAAATGGAATTTACCCGGGCTTGGCTTCCTGACACCCAGCCAGCTACTTCAGGGTGCTCTTGGTTTATCCCTCCCTGCTTTTACATCCCCCGCTAAGTTCGCTCTCCATTATTTTTACCTTTAAAACGAGCCTCCCTCTTAAATCCCCTCCTTCATTCCTCAGCTCTAACGAGTCCCCTCCTGCTAAAATAGCCCCAGTTCAGTAAAATCGCATATATGGATAATCCAGCCAAGTTTTAACTCGGTAAACTTGACTAAGCAATTCTGCTTTCTGACCAGCGAATTCATTTATCTACACCCATTTAGCGTGTGAAATCCCTTTGACTGGCTTCAGGGTGTGGACCTGTGCAAAAATACAGTCTTTCCGACCAGCCCAGGCTAAAATTTAACTCCAAGGGATGAATTAAGAAGTCGCCAAAAGAAAACAACTGCTCTAATTAATTATTTACCCTACTTAGCAAAGAGACCCGGCTGATAATGCTAATGAATTTAAGAATAAGACAGACGTGCGTTCCCAGGATGACATTTATATGCGCAAGGGCACGCGCCAAAAAAAAAGGTGTGATTTAGATCTCCCAAGAGCCAGGAGAAAGCACATCCCGATTCTCCCCCAAATCTCCAGGTTTAACCCTAAACTAACAAGGCATTTCCCCACGAGTCACTATATATTGGATTCCCGTCCTTATAAAAACCTCACTAAAACGGCTTGGATGGTCTCCAGGATGCGACTTTTCCCTTTTTGGCAACATTGCTTGGACCGAGAGGGCTTCCCCCTCCTAAAAAAATAACCTTTTCCCTCGCCAAAGTCAACGCACCTCTCCACTGATTTTCCCTGGCTCTCAAAAACCTTCAAATCTTTGTATTCTCCCTCACGGAGCGTTGGCGGGACCTAACTGGGAATATTCATGGAGCAAGGCGCCTCCCGGGGGCCGGCGTCGGCTGATGCTGGGGGGGACGAGCCCTGAAATGGCAACGCTGTCCGCGCCCATGCGACTTTAGATATGGCCATCGGCTGCGGCGAACTCAGCCCAAGCCTGGGGTGCCTAAAGGATACGTCCTCATCTTTGTCAGGCGGGACCCTCAGTGGGTGTCTTCTACAGGATGATGGATGGATGAGGTCAGGACAGAGATTTTTGGAAGGGGCTCTTCCCCAAAAAGTCAGGTACAAGAAGGCTGTGCCCACCCCATCCTCAACCTGAGCATCCCCTCTGTCCTCCTCTGCCTGGTCTCCTTCGAGGTCTGAGGACATCAAGCACCACACACGTGTGGATGCCCCCAGAGATACCACCATAAAACAGACCACCAACATATTTGGAAGCAAAAGGGTTGAGATGGCACATCACTTCCAGCACATGGATGAGGATAATAACATATAATCAACTAATTTTTCCACTATCAAGTTTAAAATCCCCTTCTGTGCTTCCCCCTCCTTTCAGAACAAAACTCTCTTTTAGAAAGACCTACATGAAAGTAGCTAAAGACCAAAAAAATGTCACCACTAACAAGTCATAAAGTAAGGAAGAGAGACCAGGCACATTTGATCCTGTTCTATGCAGCAACATTTCTAAGATGACTGCTCCAATTAAAAAAAAAAAAGTCAAATTTATCATTTTGATGATACGAAATGATGAACTTGACTATTATATGCATATATTTTGTTTAATGGCTTCATTTATTTTAATAACAAAGAGGAACTAGATCTTTACAGATGAAAGCTTTATTTCATGGCTTCAGTGCAACTGGGATTTTTAAAATCTGTGATGTTAACCAAAATGTGATAATGGATGTTCTCAAGGGCCCTATTTTATAGCATTTTATGCAGAGCCAAAGTATACGCGAGACATTACAAACATGATGTTTAGCCCTATTTTAAGAAAGTTGCACTGACTCCGGTGTCAGAGGCCCCTGTAATTGTTTTCCGTCTCCTTCTCGTTCCTCTGAACATTTACTTGTGTGGCAAAGTCTCGCTGTAGAAATACTGTGACAAAGGCACAAGCTCTCCAAAGACTTGCTATAAAATCCTATTGAAAGGCACCGTTTGTGGGATTTTGGCTGGGAGGGGACAAGAGCGATCGCAATGCAGCTACTTTATAGCAGGCTGCCTTGAAGGATCTGCTGCCATCCAGAAGAAGATACAAAAAAGATGCTAAAAAAAAAAAAAGATGCTAAAAAAAAAGCTAATTCTGCTTCGGTCTTTATGTCGGTTAATTCCTAAGATAGAGATAATCAGAAACACCTCATCAAACTTGATCACATTCTTAATCCTGTGGAGGAACTTCTCATCTACTCCACTTTCTTTTATTTTTTACGTTAGTAGACTGAAAACAGTTGTTTCAGACAACAGCAGCACTCATGCGGACGCAGTGCTAAGGATGCTCTCGCTTAATATGTTTTATCCGCGTATATACATCTTTATGCACGCAGAGGTGCGCATAGTGGGGGTCAATGGAGTTTTGCAAACTACGCCCTCCACCCCCAAAAGCAGGGACCCGACCGCTCTTTTTGGGGGGGAAAGCAGCCCAAGATGGCAGATTAACGGCTGGATCATCCCCGGCTCAGCGGCAGCGAGGCCCCGGGTCTGATCTGCCAAACATCCCCTCCGTCTGCGGCCGATCAGCAGATGTAAGCACACAGGCCCTGTCAGCTTGACATATCATTCCCACGACAATGTCAACGAGTATTAATGTTCAATTATCTGTCCTAGAAACAACCCTTGCCTTTATGCGTTGTGTAACTGGGCGCGTGGCGCCGCAGTAATCCGAACGACAAGGGCAGAGATGCCCGCGCTCACCCGCTCCCTCTGAGTTGGCTTCCCAACATCGCGATGACATTGCCTGGCGGTAGCGTGTGGTCGCCTTCCCCCTCCCTCCCTCTCCCTGGTTATGGGGGGGCTTCAGGGTATCTTTTTTATATTGGAAGGCAAGTCTTAAGGACCCCTAAGACCTTTCTCCAAAGACCTTTCTCCTCCTCTTCGCGTGTTGCACGTCGCCCATCAGCACGCCGAGGTGCGCTTGGAGAAGACGTGTTTTGATTTCACGCCCATGCAGAACCACAAGGAGTTTGCCTCTTTGCTTTTACAGAGGGCCATCAGCCCCCCATTACCTGACAGCCTCTTTTTATGTCCCTGGCTTGGGGGTGTGTATATATATATCTCTCTATATATATATATATCTATCTATATCTCATTTACCATCAAATGCTCAATGGTGGCTTCTTCCAGGGCTGCGTCAAGATCAATTCAACCTCCAACTGCAGGGCTAGAGCAATCTGTCCAAATGAAATGTTACAGCGTCCCTTTGTTAAAGCAAGTTTAAAATGGGACCCCCCAGCAAGAGAGATGATTTGAAGAACAAACACAACTTCATTCCTGGCGTCTTTTACTGCTGTTCAAATATTAAAATTATCGATCTGGCCAAATTCAAATAGGGCTCTCGGAGCAAAAATGCTTACAGAGTAGTTCTGCCTTTTAAATCAGTCAAATTACCGCTCGTTCGAATAGGCTGCGCTGGAGTTTGCACGATTTTTTTTTTCTTTTCCTTGTTGTTACTATGGCCCAGCTTCCTTGAACTAACATTCAAAGGTTATCGCCTCGAAGTTATGCTTGCTAAGTCTTCTTATACAACTCACAATTGGAGGGAGGGAGTGGGAGGAAGCGGTGCGATAACCAGTGCCAGCTTGGAGATAAAGCCCTCCACCTAATCTCTGTTTATTTAGACAACCATCTAAGCGCAGCGCCGGGCGGAAAAACGAGCCAGGTGTACGGCTAAGGGAATTTCTCCTGCCTTATCAGGGCTGCGTTATATTTTAGGGCAAAGGGAAGCAGAGCCTTTTTTGCTTTGCTTTTTTTTTTCCCCCCGAAGATAACTTTGAAAATTGAACTAATCTCAAAGTTTGAGGTTTTGATGTTTGGATTCGCCCAGCTGGTTGGGCTTTTTTTGCTTTGTTTCACTGGGAGGGGAGTTGATGGTAACAAAGACCATTTTATTCCGTGCTTTCGTATTTCTGGAGGTTTGGGGAATTAAAGTTTGCCATACCCCATATTTAAGAACAAAGATTCTGCTTTGAAACATTTCCCACCAAAGGGGATTCGGGCTGTTTGGAACAAATATGCCTCTCACGGGATCAAACCACCACAACCCGAGTACCGTTTTAAATGTATTCCACTCCAAAGAGCTGACGGAGGGTCGGGCCCCCAGCACACCTCCGCAGCAGCAACGCTGAAGCTGCTTTTCCAGCGCCGAAGCTGCTTTTCCAGCACGGCTGCCAAAATAGAAAAGCTCTTGCAGGTCAGGCCACGAGAAGCAGCACCGTAAAGCGTCTGGCCGAAGGATACCCGAGCCTCCCTCCAGCTCCAGCGGCGATATTAAACTGGGGTGGGAAGCCCGCACGGCAGCTGATGGCTCTATTTCCCCTCCCGTATGAGCCCAAAGTTGCCTCTGATGTATTCAAACTCAGTTTTCCCCTCCTCTGATAACTCACCCCACCGTTTACTCGATCATTGTAGGTAGGGGGAAGTGATGAATGTCGCCGAGTGCCAGTTTTTTTGGTGCAAGATGAATAACCCCGAGGAGCAACTTCCACCCAGTCCCAGGCTGCTGTCAGCCCTATAATTGATGATGTTTTCACTGTAAGGCGTGGGGACTGGGACACATTAAGCCTCAATAGGGGGAAGTAAACGGAGCGAACTGACTCAGCAACTATGCCTTTTACCGTGGCTTCTAATAAGGATAACCTGATTACTGCCAAATGTACTTTAACATCACAGGGAGGTGTGGGGGGGGGAGGGATAATAAATAAATCGATCTGCTCAAAGGAGGGAAATGCCATACCAGACATTTTTTTAAAAGTGAACTTTTATACTAAGAAGTGTAGAAGCACGTTTCAGCAGCGTGTAGCTGCTTCTTTCCGAGTTGCCGTTTGCCGCTAAACCAAAAAATGAAGCTGCAGCCCTAAAATGCATCCTAGAGAGGAACACTGCAGAACCAGCGCCACAAAGCCAACGCTGTCTTCTTCCTAATCTCGCTCGCAGATGGCTTCAATAACAAAGAGGTGCACGGCGATGCTCCTGCTGTATTTCAAATGCTGATCAGCGCCTTTTTTAGGGTGACCGGGAGAGAGGATGCTCTGCTTCCGCGCCAGGCGGTGGGGAAGGCAAGCGGGTGGTAGCCCAGGTTGCCAGGGGGTGACTACGGAGCCGACAGCCCCGGGATCCAACAAAACCCGCCCTGACTGATGGCTTCTGGGTTCCCACTGCCCTTTGATCCCTCCTGGTTTGGTTGGGAACAAAAATGCCCGTTCACTGGGGCCTCGTGAACATATATTTAACAAAAGCGGCCACTGCCTAAATGATGATTAATCCTTTATGCGTGGTGGGAGGAGGACCGCAGCCATCCCGTGCCACCACGCAGGTAAGCACCAGGCTGTAAAAAGAGAATAAATATATCCTCGCTTGTGCATCAATAGATCAAGGAAATCCACCACGAGGCACATAAAAAATGACTAAAACAGGTAAAGACAATTTTTGTCACCCAACGCGAGGCAGAGCCAAGGCTGGCGACGGCCCCAGGAACGATTTCCCCACGTAGCCGAAAAACCCGCGAAGGGTTTCTGTCCCGAGAGATTTGGCGCTGCTCCGACACCGAACAGGCTGTCGCAAAGTCGCTCCCAGCTACAGCAACCGCGGAGGATGCTCTCCGGACCCTCAGCGGCAACTTTCATCGCTGCATATTGTCACCATAGCAATGAAGCTGGATGTGGGCAAATGGCGCGGATCTGTCATCACTCAGCCCCGGCCTGACAGCCTTCAGCACCAGTCGCTCTCATCCAGCCCCAATACGCAAATACATCCGCAACGGGCCCCAAAATAAGAACCCGCCCTTCTGCAATGTCATCGTTTTGCCGGCGCTGCCAGTCAGTGGCATGCAGCCCTTGTACCCCGCGGGGATGCTTTGGTTTATCCCCTGGCAAGTTTTCACGCTTCGGGGAGAAGGGAAAACAAGGATGGAGACAGCGGTACCCAAACTTCAAATATCAGAGATGATAAAGAAAAAAAAAAAAATTGAAAGGAAAAAATATCTGTTACACAAATGGCCCTAAAACATGAGCATTAATGTTTGAAAGGAGTATGACGATGCTTTCCATGCAAGGGCTTCAGCAAGGAATAGGAATGTTATTGTGAAAGTCTCAAGCTGCCTTTAATATTAAACACAGGAGTTGTATACAAAAATGCATCCGCTGCTCCCTTGACAGGAACAGGCGTTTGGGGTGAAGTCAGGATAACTGGCAAGGTGCGCCGGGCTGTCACCAACAGCGAACCCGGCAAACACGCCGCTCTGCCTCCATGCCAACACCGAAATCAGGGGGCCCGGCTCTTTTCACGGTCCTCCTGCCAGGGATGCCACGAAGAGACAATCAACTTGGTCTACTTCCCCGCTGCCGCAGTGGAAGCACGGCAAGAAATGACAGAAATCAGAGGTGGCAAACACCAATCTCATCTAGAGCTCATCTGCCCCGTTGCATTAATCAGAACGTCTCTATTTTTGGGAGAATTTCTGCACGGGGTCAGTTTTTACTCATCCCACCCACGCAACGTCGCCCCTTCCAACGGCGGCGCGCGCAGAAGATGGTGAGAAAGATCTGACTTGGTGGCTGCCTTACTTAGCTCATCTCCACCACGCGCTTCGTATTCTACCTCGTGTTTAGTCATACAGAATAACCCGATTTAACAGCGATCCTATGTACGGCGCGAGCCCTCTCACTATTTAGGAAGCCGTCTTTTAACGATATTTAATTTAGATTGGCTTATATGCTACATTTGCTAGTGACACATTTGGCTACGTGGCTCTTATTTACCGTGTTCACCGTACCCCCGCGCAGCGTGCAACGCACTCGCCGGTCCGCGGCAGCCCTGGGAAGACAATTCGCCGCTTGAACATTTTTTTAAACCCGATTTACCGTTCCAGAGAAACAACTATGCAACTAATCTTCCGGGGCGAATGTAACGCTGAAGAACAACTAAACTGAAACGTATAAATTCCATATATCCTTAAAAATATTATTGTCTGTAATTTAATATAACAATATTTCTAGGCCTATAACCTTGCGCGCAGAGGCAATTTCCCAAGCATTAATACTTAAATGGGTCATATGCACCACATCTGTCATTCTGTCCTGAAGTCTATGAGGCACAACCAAGACTCTGCAAGCCTATTGATTTTTCTAGCATTTGCTTTAATTTACTTAACCATTGAGAAATCCATCAGTACATAAAGGGCAACTGTCCATTACTGCCTCATTTGCAGACATTCTTTCCCCTCGTTTTTTGGTTTTTTTTTTCTTTTTTTTTTCGTAAATATTTCCCCTTAAATCGCTGTGTGTTTACAGTGGAAAAAATGAATCTGGAAAGTGCTCACACCTGTTTCTGTTCAGTAACTGCTGCACTGAGGTATATGTAATGTGCTTAAAGATAGAATAAATATCTAGACATTATTACATCTGTGTGCAAAGGGTGGTAAATTAGATCCTAATTACATTAACAGGGATTCTGCCTCCCAGCTTAAATTTTACATGAGCACTCTGTAAAAATCCAAAAGCTCTGCTGTGGTTTCTTTACGAGCTGGTGATTACAGCTACTTCCTATGCGGTCACTAAATATTCTGTTTACAAATAAATGAAGAAGCTTTGAGCCAACTTGCCAGGGTAATAATCCATGTTGGTTGGGGGTTTTTTTGTTGTTGTTGTTGTTTTGCTTTTTTTTCCCCCAGCAAACCTTTACCACATAAGCACGGCAACAATCAGAAGCCCTGGCTTCATCTAATTACTCTATCACATAATTTCACAAATTGCCTTTTCACTGGGGAGCCAAGTGCAAAACACGCTCACAGTGGGATTTCAGGCAGCAGCTTTCATTTACTACTCATTTCTTGTTAAATTAAACACAAAAACACCAGTTGTGCGAAAGAAGTCAAAAAGAATGCTTGCAAATGAGCCAGACAAGTGTATCTTATATTTATACCATTCGCACAAAATAGCTCGTTGGCAAGCTGGGTTTTTAATGGCACCGTTATCGCCTTTAACCCTTTTAAAGCCCGGCACGAGGCTGGTAACTGGATCATCCTGCCCAAACTCAACCGGGAGGGGAAACGGCATCAAGCAGTGCATCAGCCTTGTTAGCCAGCCTTGAGTTAATGACCGGCGAAACGAGGCAGCGCGCTCCGATTCGCCTCCACCTAACCCCTCTGGCTTCCCAGGGCTTTCATCGAATCATGGAAGGTTGAACCCATCACCTAGGTTGGAAGGGACCTTTAAGATGATCCAGTCCACCCATTGACCTCACGCTGCCAAAACCACCGCTCAACTGCGTCCCCATTTAACGGGGAACGACCCCAGGCAGAATTCGGCCCACGGACTCCCGGGTAGTACACCCACCTAATAAATCGCGCGGGATTTGTAAGCTCAATTCCTATTTCACCCCGGTAGGGCTCTCCGAGGTGCAGGGGAGCCGGCAGGACTCGGGGGTGGAGGGACCTGGAGGGCCAGACCCCTGCTAATTATCTGAGCATTAACGAGGCCGGCTCACGAGCTGCCACCGGAGGAACACAAATTATTTTGAAAATAATTGCAGCCGGTGTACCGTCGCGCGGTGGAAGCAAACCAGAGGTGACACCGCTCTAAGATGACATCTTTTACATCCACAAGTACAAAACTAAAACACGGCCATTAGTAATTAAAGCTGCTCCTTTTGTAGCACTGGAGGCGGGAGGTCAGGTACCGTTTTACATCAGAAACCAGGCCTCGATGGCTGTAGATTTGCCAGCATTAGCTGCACAGGGAGGGAAAAAAAAACCCCAAACCCACCAAACCACATTAACAGCAGCTGTCTGTGTGCCTCAACATTGAAAATCCTATTCATACAGACAGGTGGAGTAATTTAAAAGCCAACGTGGTGCAATTTCGATGCAACTAATGCCACTGTTTACTAAAACGCCACCATTATCGCTGTTTATGAAAACATTACTAAAATTGCGTTTTATTCATAAGAATCCTAAGATCCGGGTTATTACCGGCTTTGAAATTATTCGGCCCCCGACTGCAGCTTATGACTCTCCAGGGTTTTACAACCTGCGGCACCGACAGACCCGTGCTCAGGTTTCAACAACGCCATGAAGGGGTTCTCCTCTCCGCAATTCACATGCAAGCGCAGCGCAGCGCCGGCATCAGCACAAAGTTCCCGGCAAACAAGTAAGGGTTCTGCCAACGAAGCTATTTATTACACCGTCATACGGTGTAATAAAAATCATACGACATTTACCTTCCCCAAAATATCACCCAGGGACCCCAAAAGCTCTGGTTGACATGGATACAGGTTGTCTAGGAAGAAGAGTTTCGCTTCAAAGCTGACTTTAGGTGATGAATAGAGCGAGCCACCCAGGGCAGAGTCCCACCATTTCCCTTCAGAGTTCAAAAGAAGTCCGTGGAAAACATATTTCCATCAGGAGCAGACCCTTGGTTTTACCAGTGTGACTCAAGCGACAGTTCAGCACCACTAGTGTGACTCTGGCCCTTTTTCCATCACTGGTACAGAGCATCATAGTGGGAATAAGGTGGTGGTTTGGTGGGGTTTTTTCAAAACGTATTTCCAAAATCATAGAATCATAGAATGTTTTATGCTGTACAGGTTGGATTAGAAAAGGTCAACCAGCAGCCAAAAAAAGGAATAGTCATGCTATACCTAAAGTCCAAGAAGTATTTTCTGGGCAGAAGTTTCTGGTTCATAAAGCAGAAGATGCGGTGGGAAGTTTCTCAAGACTTTGCCTTATTAAAATGATGGCCCAGCACTGAAGTGAAACGAGCACTCTCCTAAATACTATGGGTCTAAATCAGGCAATGATGCAAAAGGCGAGGTAAATTAGATAACTACATATTAACTTAAACTCTTTTCTGCCTACTTACTTTCTCTCCACACATATATTTAGCACTGCTGTAGCTTACAGGGTGAGGAGCAGGAAGCGCAAAGATGAGTCTCATCAATACATTTGGTCGTCTATCGAAAATTGGATTTTCAGCTGAGCATTTTGGGGGAAAGGACGGCATCATCCATGGAAAATTTTAACTTTCCATCAACAAAAAAAACCCTCCCTTCTGCAAGAAAAGCTTTCTGCGGGTAATTCTGATGGGCAGACAGTAAACACAACCAGTTAATATAAAGAATTAGGGCTTCCTGAATATACGCAACGAGAAAAAATGTGTAAGCTGTAACAGTGCAGCTTCTGCCCAGCTAAAGGTAAATGCAGCAAAAGGGAAACAAAACTTTTAAAATGGGTAAAAAACCAACTCCCTTCTCATGCCCGTCCTGGAACAACAAACAGACTATATCCACCGCAACATCGCCATTGCGGTTGATTGGAGACAAGGGTTAAGTTCCTGCAAACAGATGTAGGGTAGTCTATGCCAGAGGAAGGGAATGCATCTTACACAACTCGATGTACCACTTCCAAATGTGACCCCATTTGAAAGGCAGCTTATCTTACACCACAGATTAACACATCTCATCAGATATGCGCCCAACTGGTTTGGTGCCTCATATTTTGGCACTTTACCTGAGCTGATTAAGTCATTCGCTAGCTTACACGGGTGCGCCGTGAAACTCTTTCAAGAGTTAGGTGATTGCCAATAAAAAAATTAACGCTGGCACTTCTATACATAAGCATATCTGAGAATCAACATAGGCTCTTTTGTAGCAACCGTGTTAGAGGACAAGCTAAACAAACAACTAATAATGAACAACCCGAGCCCGTGAATTTATCCTCATTTCCTGCTCACCCACTACTTGCCAAGATACTGTTGTTGCCTTCGGTGTACTTCATACCGCAAATTATTTGGCAAAATATTTGCATGGATACTTCCAGATTTACAAATTGGTGGTGGGGCTTTTTGCCTCCTCCCCTCTCCCCCCTTCAAAAATGCGGTACTTGAATTTCGTCCGTCTGCTTTGACGGCAGCGAGACAGAACGTCGCGTAACGCATTTCTGTGCCTTGACCGGAGGAGGCCAATTTCAAAAACTAAGTCGCACACGCAAAATATCACAGCTGCAAAGGCAGAAAGAAAAGAGAGGGTGGAGAAGAAAGCAAAGCATCTACTGTTGACTTAAAAAATCTTATTACTGCAAACATTCTTGCTGGTAAACTCATTTCCCAGCATATTTATGCAAACAAAAGGAGTTCTAGTACAACCAGAGCAAGTGTAATTTAACATCTGAATTAATGTTTATCATGTTTCAACTTTTCAGTATTCCCTTGCTTCTACTCAGATGTGAAAATCTTCTGGTGTGTAAATACTAATGTGTTTCAGAAGCTTCCAAATCATTCCAATTCTTTAATGTGCTGGTGGCTTCTGCGTTGGGACAGCAGTGCCTCCAAGGTGGAATCTGGGGAAACTGGGAAAAAGATAAGATAGCCGTTTGGGAATAGATACTCTCTCTCTAAAATCTAGCCCAGGCTGTTGGCTACCTTCTGATTTCAACCAAAATACTTCCCTGGACCACTGCTGTTCCTGAGACCTGCAAGGAGCCCAGGAGGAGATAGGTGTCTCATACCATGTAGTTTAAGACAACATGATGGTTGTCTTCATCAGAAACGAGACTGAATCACGGATATGGAAAAAAACAGATGACGTAACCACACCACACTTCTGAACGTGAAAAGAGCCTAAGTGAGGAATCTGGTTTCCTTGAACCAACTGACTAAAGCACCCTATATTTTTCCTTTCTGGTCAAGACCCAAAGGTTTGTAGCATAGCTCAGTGCTGGCAACTTAATCTGCAGGACAGCATGAGAGTACATGAGACATGCGCTTTCCAAGAAAGCATGAAACTGGAGCAACGGCAGCATTGCCAATGGTATCCCCCAAAACCCACCAGTTTTCTTTAAAAATGGCAAAATTTACCCACGCTAGAAAATGGACCAACCCTTGGAGGCTGGACAGCAGGTCAAAACAACGAATTTGAGGAAGATTAAAGAAAACGCTGAAGGTTTTGACAGTCAGTGTCCTCCATCAAACTCTGGGAGGGCCGAAGGGTTAAGAAGTTAATTCAAACCAAGTTACCTAAATCCTGTTTGTCCTCCTTTCTGGAGCTCTCAATTCAATTCCAACAGAGCCTCGGAATAATTATCTTCTCCCGTAACAAGATTTCCCATTTTCTCCCGTCGAAGACGACTGCCACAGCACCTCCACCAACAGAAGAGAGCTGGGGACCCTCACAGTGGGTTACTTGCGCCAACCTGTGATGGTGGACGCTTTCGCTCGCTGCTCTGGCAAGCCTTCCTGCTGCCAGGAGCAGGAGAAGCCCCAGCTCTCCCACCTTCCCAAGGGGATGGCGGTGCACGGGCGACCCGAGGCGAGCTAAAAACGCCTGGCTTTTCCCAGGAATTTGGGACAGCTGCCTCTAAGAAGTCTTGCAGATGTGGAAGAAAGATTTTTACAGCTTTGCCCACAAAAAAAATCAAGTGAAAGAAGAGACTTGTGTATTTGGGATAAAGGAGGGGGGGACACAGACCCCCAACCACCCATTCTGAGTCCAATATATGGAAATATGACCCCTGTTATGCAGATGAGCTCCAGAAGCCCGCTGGCATTTTGCAGAGCGAGTATCAGTTGGTGCAGGATGAAGACCCACTGCAAGTTGTACTTTTGGGGGGTGGGTGGGGGGTTTGTTGTAATGCCTCCAAACCCTCTTGAGAGCAGAGCAAAGAAAATCCTCGCTGGTTTTAGCCAATTATTTCCCTTTTTATGTTTTCAGCAGCCTAGTTTTGCACTCATCTGCCCTCTCGCTATACTCCTTCCCAAAACCAGACAAGCATCCTGCTTGGAGTAGGGACAGGGAGCCAAATTAACCCCACGCTCCTCATCACAAGGCAACATCTCATAATGATGGAAGGATGAAAGAAGACCTGAAATCCACGTGCTTTAACCCTAGAAAGTTGCTAGCATGTAAAATTTTCATACGTAAGCAAAGCTTATAGAATTAAGTGGCGTAACAGTATTTTTCTATCAGAATAACATCCTTGAAGCGATGGGGACTAATTTTCGGATAGAAAGTCGCTCCTTCAAATACCTGTCTCCAAATAAATTCTTTTATACAAATAAAGCTTTGCTAAGTAGATCACATATTGCTTCTTCTAAGTTTTCTTGTTTAATAAAATGGCATCAAGCAATGAATAAAGATCCAAAATCCAGATACATAATAGAAAAAAAACCCTTTCACTTTTACTGTAAAGTCAACGTCTTTCAGCTACGTCTTTTACTTTCTGCTCAGTCTCCCGTTTCGGTAAGATTTAACCTCTTAAGGAAATTGTTTTAAAAGCAGTTTAAAATAATGATTAAATTATAGGATTTACATGAAAGAAATCCTTGGCCAATTCATTTTTTTTAAATCGCGGCAATTTGTTTTTTAAAAGGTGTTTGAAGTCCTTGAATCTACCTCTTGGCACCATTAAAAAAAAAGTAGTTTATAATCCCCTAATGTGCTTAAATAAAGCCTTCAATAGTTTAAATTGTTATTAAACATCTTGTGGGATTATAATTTTATGGCTTTTTTTTGCCTGATTAGATGATGAACGGGAAGATCATCAAATACTCATCATATAACAAACCAATTACATCACATAATCCCCAAAATGAGGTTTGAATCTCTACATTTTAAATTAAGCTGGATTTAAAGGATGCAGAGAATTCACAATGAGCGAACAAAGACACACACCACCACCACCCCCCAAACTCCCTTCTTCCAGTTTTCAACCAAAAGGTACCATTGCTGGGACAAAAACACAGTACGGGTTGAGGCAGAAAGTAACCCATTGCCACAATTAAATTTACACAGTTGTAGGGAAGGTTATTTTTTTTCCCCTTCCCTTCCTCCAAGCTTTTCCCTTATTTTGCAATTCCTGCTGAGGGCCGTACATTACAGCAAGGAGATCTGCTTGAAAAATGGTGGTGAGATCTGATCCCTGAATGTGAAGCAATCCAAGAAATAATAATAATTTAAAAAAATAAAATAAAATAAGAGGGCCCGTAAAATGTTGTCGCGCTGCAGCACACCCTCAAATTATCCTCAGGGCATCTTTCCGGAGCCCGGCTCCAGCACAAGGCTGGGCACAGTTTGGGGATGTCCTCACCTCTTCACCCAACTCTTAGCAGCTTTATTNGTTTTTTTTTTTCCCCCCCCCCCCCCAAATAGTAATAGGACATTCCTTCCACCTCAAATTTACAGCAAAATCCTAAAAACGGGTTTCACGAACCCCAAAATTTACAGGCTGCTGTCATAATCTACCAATCAAGAATTCCACCAAGCTCCACAGCTACGTTTTGCCTAACTAATGCCCAACGGGGGCAGCTCTTCCAACCCTGACATTTAACCAAAATTAAGTCAGAATAGCAAACGGTTAAAAAATAAACCCTGCAAAGTCCTAAGTGTAAGTCTGATCGCAGCTTTTCCTATTGTTTTAGCTGATGGGTTTTGTTGTTATTATTCTAAGGGGAACTAAAAAAAAAAAAAATAAAAAAAATGGGGCAATTGGGATGAGTTTACCCCCTGAAGTGTTCCAGAGCATACTGCCCGCATCCGCACTTACCTACCCTTTGGCCATACGTCAACTCAGTTCTGCACATCAGTCAAAATAACGGGGAGGAGGAGGGCTGCAGCGTGACACTGAGGGGAACTATTGCCCAAACACTTCAACAACCAGAGAGGCTATGGCCTGCCCTTTGATTTTTTTCTTTTCTTCAATAAAGAAAAAAAAAATATTCCTCCAGAGTGGGAAACGAGAACGAAGGGACCAACCTTAGGAAATTAAGTCGGTACACAGAGGAAGACTTAATACTGGTGGAGACGGAATAACTGTATAGAAGGAATTAAACCAGCCTATACACTTTTAAAAGACTGTATTAGTCCAACATTTATTTTAAGTCTTTCCAACCATTAATCATTAGTATGACAGACACAGCAATTACTGTCTATTTTGTTTAATTCCATGCCGCTGATGTGTATTAATATTACAATTGCGAGGAAAAAAAGAAATATTTGCCTTAGCAAAGGAGGGCTCCCAACTAACACCCCAATTAGGAAGCACCAGCGGTCAAGGGGATGCCGGATTTCGCGCTTAACCGCCGCTCGTTTCATCCCTGCCATTTTCTGGATGGGAAAGCTAAGGCAGGTGAAGCGCTGGGGGCAAAAGGGAGGTATCGCCTGCCCGGACGTGTCCCCTGCCTGAACAGAACCACCTCCCTTCTCTCTCTCCTCACCTCCCGTCTTAGGGAGGACCTCATGTCCACCCTAGGGAAGGCCAAATCCACTAATAATCAATAAAACAAATAAAACGGCACCTCCAGTTTCCTCAGCTGACCAGTCCTCGGCGAGGAGCCCAGCTGGGGGCACTGTTGTGCCCATGTGTAGGGTTACAAAAACAGTCACGAGGCCCAGACACCCCCCAAAAATGAACTGGAATCTTAATTCCTTCAGTCTCTCACCCCCTACGCTGATGGTAGCTATGATTCGGGCCAGGGTTTTTTTTTGGCAGAGAGGACAGCACCCCAAGCAGCTTTGTCAACGTGTTATATCGCTCTAGCGTTAACCGTAGCATTGACTCTGCCCCGTGTTATCAATGCGCTTGCCTGGAGGACATCTTCTGCCACGTACAAGACAAGACCCACAGCTCTTCAGGAGACACATGTTCTCTGGTGCCGTCTCGCTCCAGCGACAGCACTCCCAGCTGGGACACATGTTTGGAAGAACCTACAATGTCATCCAGCCAATGTTTTAATTTGGGGAAACCGTCCATGACCCCACCTAGGGTTCTGTTGGGCTTTGAAAGGTCTGTCTCGAGGTCCTAGCTGGAGAAAGCTGGACTGGGTAGACCAATTCTTCTTTACCGAGCTCATCAGCAAGCCTGGAGCCACGATGATGCTGCCAGAAGAAGAGAAAGCTGCCCTGCAATAAATCTGCACACTTCACCTGGCTGGGATGGTGGGGTTTTCAAGTGAGCTTTAGCTCAGTGCTGCAAGGTAGAAAATGCAGCAGCTTCATCGCATAGGTCCTGGGGGAATTTTTTCCGTATTTGAGCCTTCCAGAAGAAGAGACCACCTTTACAAGCAGCTGTCCAGATGTTGTCTCCCAGGGGCAGCTACCAGCACTGCAGCAAGCTCCGCGGGCACTCTCCTCTTCTCTTTTGCGCATCATTACCGCACAGGAGAAGAGCAAAAAGCCACTTGTACTCTACACCCAATCTAGACGAACCAGTGGCAGGGTCCATCCTCTGGTCCTGAGACTGTGCCTGAAGGCAGCGGCAGGGTTGGGTCAAGCCCACATAGCTAAATGCTCAACAGAAGGTAGCTCCTGTCACAAGGTCTTTTGGGAGTATTACCCCTGCTATCTTCTGCCATGCTCCCAGGAATGGGTTTGGAGGGTGGTAGCTGGGCCATGCTGAGAGCATGTCAGAGACTGCTCGAGCAGTTTAATGGGTGATGTTCAATTTACTAGTACAAACACAGCAACTGGCCACTTCCAAGAAAAAATACTAATACTATTAATAAGAGTAACAAATCCTCAGCTGAGAACTATGGGGGACTGACAAGCAGTTGCTCAGTGTCCCCTGGTGCACCTTGTCCTGACTGCAGAACTTCCAGGGCACCTCCTCAAACCAGAACCTACACCGGCCGCATCAGAATGGTGTGAGCATCGCTGTCGGCACAGCCTCCCCGGACCGTTTTGGAGGCAGATGTCCTTAACCTCCCATCTATCCGCAGAGAGTCACCAGGGGCTACCTCATCTTGGGTGAGGACCTAGAACTGGGGGGCCACCACAACCAAAAAGGGACCTCTGGCTTTGGAAGCGATGCGCTGAACGCACCAGGGACAGGGCTAAGGAGCTGGCAAAGCTGGGGCACGCCTGACCTAGAGCCTGCCAGAAACAGAGATTAACTTGGAGATATCCTCTCCCACTTCGGAGGAGGAGTTGCTCCAACACGAAGGTTCATTCATAGCAACCCAAGACCGCGCGGGGCAGGATTCCCCCCTACCTGATCCCCGTGCTGACAAGAGTCATGGCACATATCTGGTTTCTTGGCTCAGCAGGGGAGGGGAACGGGGACAGAGGGGCGATGTGCGTGAGCGCTTCCCTCCGATTTATGAGTATACCCTTGGCAGGGCTCCCAAGCGGGGCCGGGCAAGCCGGCTGGGGCTTCTGGTTTCATCCTGACCCTAACTACGGGCAGGGGAGAGAGTCAACTGCCAGGATTAGAGGCAAGAGCCGTTCTTCGCCGCCGCCCGCAGACACCCCCCCTCATCCTCCTGGCGCAGAAAAACTCAGCCAGAAAACCCCAGGGTCCAAAGGACCATGTTCCCCCCCCCTCCAGGTGGAGGAAACCCAGTGACAAATCACCGCAATTTGATGAAAAAGGAGACTGGCATCAGAAACACTTTTGCCAAAGGCTAACGTCAGAAGGTGTGGTACACAATATAAAAGCCTCAAAAGAAGCTCCGGCATCCAGTTTAACCCCACACACCAGTCCAGAGCTTTGATTTCTAATCCCAGGAACCAAAAAAAAAAAAA
>VUYV01000799.1:39253-55288 GCA_008711295.1 Anarhynchus alexandrinus | reverse complement strand
CCCCCCCCCCCCTTTTTTTTTAAATACACTCTCTTCTCATTTCAAACCCCCTTCAGATTAATTTAGCAGGCAGCGCCTCGTGCCTGACGGGAGGGAGGACTCATTGATAATTTATGGAAATATCTACTATAATCCAAGGGAGAGGACTTTTTTTTTCCTCCCCCCCCTCCCCAGCTTTGTGCATCAATAGATAATCAAGGCCTTCAAGCAGCCTTAGCTTCCCATTACCTCGGGCAAGAGAATTCCTGAAAGCATGCCTCCGGGGCACCTGAATTATATCCTCCATTAGGGGAGGAAAAGCTTTCTGCATTCCACCTATAACACTCCCCAGAACCTTTCCTGTTTATTTCTGCCGTATGAAAGCAGAAGCATTAGGGACAGGATTTTTTAAGTGAAGACTTATGTAGATACAATGGAGAAACCTTTCAAGCGCGAGCCAGATCACCTCCTTCAATCCCTGGCGGTGACCTATCCCAAATAAAAGGTTTCTGTTACATCATTAGCTCAAGCCAAAAACAGCCTTGGCTTAACGCACAGTTTGTTCTTCCTACTGTTTTTAGGCAAATACTGCTACTTTACTCCCATCTGGGAGGGAAATTACACTGCTGGGCTGTAATCTAAGACAAGATTTTCATTGGAAGCAAATGCTTTCAATCCAGTGTAAATACTGGTGCATGTTCAGAAAAGCCTAAAACAATAAACCCTGGCCCCGTCCGACACAAGTTAGAGAAAGTGAAAGGGTAAGAAAGCACCCGGCTACCCTGAGAGCAAACGCTGTGCTAGACTTTTATAAATTGTTTAACCTCTTCCACTTTTTTTTTCTTTTTTTTTTAAATGGAAAATTGATCCCGTAAAGACCAAAACCGCAGAGAGAAGTCTAAACGGTCAATTGTGGATTTTAGTTATTTCCATCTACTTTGCAACCCGATACGCTCACCTCCGTGAGGTCTCCAGAGACCCCCCCATCCCCCTTTTTTTTCTTTTTTCCCCCCAACTTCTTTCCCTCTTTTTAAACATCGCTCCACAAACTTGAAGCGCCGCTGACCAGCCACACGGTAGCAGCTACGAACCGCAGTTGCAAAAACGTCAGTGGCGGCTCCGTTCCTGAAGTTGACTTCTCCTGCCGCCAAAATGAAGGCGAAACTGAAAAGGTGGAAATAATCATAGAAATGATGCTAGTCCATAAACAAGCTTACAGCCTCATTAGGATAGCGGGGAGGCTCCGCTGGGTGATTTATGCTTGTTTTGCTGATGCCATGAGGAAATGCCATAGGGCAACTTTAGCCAGCTGCTAATGGTTTCTGACAGCTTCTTAGCAACTAGCGCAAGCAACGCCGTGGCCTTCGCTAGTGACAGAAACCGAAAATGTCATATTATCTGCCCGTGTGTCACCAAGTTCCGTGTGGCAATTAACTAGTAGGCCAGCGACTGAGGGGCCAGAGGCTCTTCAAAATGGCCCGTGGCTATTTTGGGAGGTGGTGGAGGGGAAGGATGGTAGGAGCGGAGCTGGGCCTCTAAGTCCCGCGCCACGGTCCCTCCATCCACCGAGGAGTCCGCTCCACGTGGATCCTTTGTCCGTGGAGAAACTCTGTCTCGCTTTCTCTTTAGGCACGGCATGACATTATCAGAGGCACCGCCAGTAATCTGTCTTGATATGATGGCGGGAAACGACGCTTTAATTGGCAGTACCTGACTCTCCGGTTTCGAGTGCTGGATCCGAAGGTGCGAGCTGTTTTTCTGCTCGCTCACAAATTAGTCTAAAAGGATTTGAGATCACTGGAGCAGACTTGCCGCCCGTCAAATGGCTGGGAGCGCAGCGACTCTGCACAGCGACTAGACGCTATTTTAACCAAAAAAAAAAAAAAAAAAAAAAGAAAAAAAAGAAAAGGAAAAAAGAAAGAAGCCGGAGCCTGCAAGGAGCAGGAGGAGAGCCCGGGCTCCACGCGCCTGCTCCCCAGCACACAAAACCAGGCACCACACGTCAAACCTGTCAGACCTTTCAGCGTGACTGTTTGCCCTTTCCAACAATATTTAAGAATTGTTTTTAAACATTTTTATTTTTTTTTTAATAGGCCACGGTCTAGCGAAAAGAGGCTAACCGACAAAGAAAGGAATTTGTCGTACAATTCGTCCGCGGACAATTTCTTGCCAGACCTGGGCCGGTCCCCACGGAGCGAGGCAGGTGACCTGTGGCAGCTCCCCGGCTGTCGGGCAGCTCCGATTTCAAACGCCCTCAACTCCGGCGTCCCGGAGTTGCCTATTTAAGCACACCCAGGCATTTAGGCCGCCCTATCTTGTTCCTTTCAAAAAAGGATAAAGCGCCGTTTATCGTATTCAGCCCCGCTGAATGGGTCAGGCCTCTCGCCGCGTACCTTCCATCCCCGCCGCCATGGCCTCCTACGACTTCCCTTCTCCTCCCACTCCCCCCAAAAATTGGGAGGCGGAAGCAGCAAAGGGCGACCGGGAGGTTTACAGTGGCTCCTCGAGTTGGGGTGACGCACTCTTTGTCCTGGGCAATGCGCGATAAACCTTTGGTGGCAAAACCGGTGTTTCTGGAGAGCAGATTGGCACATGCCGTTGGAGGAATGAGGTGGTGGTTCAAAGTCTCCTCCTTCCCCTTCCACGCCGAAATGAACCGAACGGAGCGGTCATCACCCCGCAGCGTTGGGAAGGCAGAGCCAGGCAACTTCCAGCCACCCCAGCTCCTGAAACCATCCTCAGATGTCTACCATAAGAAGCTGCCTAGATACAACATGAATAGTCCCACAATCCTGAGTCAGGGCCATTTTAAAACGGTTGGACTTTCAAATGTCCTAAAACCCCCCCAGCCCTTCGCTCGACTAGAAAATCCATGCCTTTGCATGAGGCTCTTTAGACGAACGGCACCCTCAAACGACTTAAAGTGACCAGAAATCTCAACAGCAAAGTGCCAAATACAGGTTTACTGCAAGATCTTCACCAGACCCAACAGGTTCTTTCTCACCGCACGTAGCCCTGTACTAGGACCAAATCCGTGTTTAGAGCACAAATATTTTTATATCAAAGCAAAACATACTATTCCTAATAAAGCCTGCTTCCCACACCTCTGTCACGAGAGCTAAGAGAGGTTTCGGGGTCCACTGTTCAATTGGCTGGGATGGGGTGAGAGGAGGGCACCAGCTTCACTGAGGTCCACCAAACCACGTGATGAACACCACCTTCCACAGCTTTTCCAGTCCACTTCTAGCTAAGCACCAATGTCCACTGCTTTAAGGAGGTCATGGAAAAAAACGTGGAACAAACATAACCCAGAAGCCCTGGGAAAGACCCAGGACAACTTTTAGGTGCGCCCTGGACTGAACAGCTCCATTAACCCAGTGTCCTCCAAAAGACTCAACGCTTATCAACTGAACTTATTTTTCTGCTCCCAAATCTCTCCTGTTAAAAGCAGCTTCTGCCTCCTGGAAGAACTTTACGGTTTGCACTTACTTTTTGCATTTAATAGGCTAATACAATTTAAATATCCGTTGTGTTTGGACAAAACCCATTGACTTCTGTACTAGACTTGCAATGTTTTTGGTGCTATGAACTGAAACGCCTAATGGTGCCCCAAAGTTTGTGCGCTTTTTGGTAGTATTTTTTTTTTTTTTAAATTCTGTCACAAATTTTTTTTTTAAAGCATTTAGACATGAGTTCCTCAAATTCCTGCTTCTACTAGCATGAGAAATCCTACATTATCTAAGCCAAAATATTTAACTGTTCACTGTCCGTGCACAGCTCTGTTGGTTCCTTTCTCTTTCAACCCCTCCAAAAACTCAAATCTCTTTAGCAACCTTTCCAGGAAAGCTGGATTCCTAAATAACTTTAAGCGATATAATGTAGTAGAGAGATTTTAAGTGGCAAAATGACTTTCTTTAAACTGTCTTCAGTGCTATGTGCTGATTTAGAGTAACTATTATAATTTCTGCACCTTGACTTATGTTATCCCTCACAGAAACACATCTCCCCTTTGCTGCGTACCCACACATCTGCCATGCCGACTTTTTGCACAGCAAAACCAGGCCCACGTGGGAAATGTAATTTTCCTATAAAGTACAGAATTATCAACTCTCAAAAAGCAGGTCCAAGGATGCAACAAGTTTTGGGTTTTTTTTTTGCAACACAAGAGCAAGAGAGAAGGAATCTGCAACAACCTACTGTTCACAGGACTTAAAACAAGGATCGTCATTTCAGACCACCAGCACTGAATGGACTTGGGCAATCAAAGAAGAATATGAAGGTTTTGTTTTGGTTTTTTTTTATTTGTTTCTGACACAACCAGCTCCAATTCAGCAAAGGAATGTGGTGAGCAAAAATCACACCCAAATGACTCTGATGTGAGTCAGGGTGGCCAATATTTGCGTCCTCAACCAGAATAGACTATTTCAGTTCGAAGGGGCCTACAACGATCATCTAGTCCAACTGCCTGACCAAGTTAAAGCATGCTGCTAAGGGCATTGTCCAAATGCCTCTTAAACACTGACAGGACACGCGAGGACAAGTTCACTACTCAGAAGTGATCATTCCTCCTTACAGTGAGGTGGGGAAGGAGACGAGCACAGGGGTCTGAGGGCTCAGCTATGCCAGAAGAGAGCTGGAAGGCACCGGCACAGTCTGGGGATGCATGCCCAGCTGGTAATCCAAGTTTTACTTTTTTGTGGAAGAGAACTAGAAGTTTTGACACGAAAGAGTGTAGATTTAGATGAGATATCAGGAAAAAAAATTTCACTGTGATGGTGGTAAGGCACTGGAACAGGTTGCCCAGAGAAGTTGTGGAACCTTCATCCCTGGAGGTGTTCAAGACCAGGTTGGACGGGGCTTGGAGCAACCTGGGCTGGTGGGAGGTGTCCCTGCCCATGGCAGGGGAGGTGGAACTGGATGATCTTTAAGGTCTCTTCCAACCCAAACCATTCTATGATTCTATAAAAAGCCTGTGAGTTTAGAAGATTTCCCCAAAATACATTATTTTAAAATTTACACGCACACACACACACTTACATATTGCATATGTAACACTGACCCACTCTGACTGCTCTCAACCTGCCAATGCCCAAGCAAGGCACGTGAGCTGACGATGGGGCTACCAGCAAAAAGGTACTTCAGAAAGCTTCAAGTAACTGTGCAATTTCTTTATCGGGAAAAACACTTTCTATTAGTTTGGATACACAATTAGCCAGATGTCATGGAAGTGCCGACTCCAGGAGTTCCTGAGGTCAACAGCAATCATCTCAGTGCATTGAATGGCCTACAGAACAGCCTCAAAAATAATTTACGATGACGATGTAGGTCTGCTTGTGAATTTGAAACGTGGTGTTGACAAGGGACCGTTTTGTTTGGGTTTTTTTTCTTATTCCTTAAGGAAAAAGCCTTCTCAAATATACTCAATAAAAAGTTAATGAGGAACAACAAGGTTGAAAATGAGCATTAGCAAGGAACAAATACCACATATACATCTTAAGGAGATGCAGTGCATGTTTCATGCAAGGATTCAGACCATGACACAAGCAGTAGGAGGTTGTCAGTCACAGATACTATCCATATTTACAAGATTCTAATGGAAAAACAGTTGCAAAAATATCCTACACAAATATTCATAGATGGAGTAACCCAGACGAGTATAAATTACACTCTGGCATTGACAAATTTTCAAAATTTTTCTTCTTGAATTTTGTTCTTTAGAGACAGGAGCACCTTTTTCTAGTAACTCGATCCTCCTTTTTGACTTGAATTCACATCAGGCAAGCAACGAGCAAATTAGCTGTCTACGCAAGGAGTAAAAACAACACTGATGAATAGGGGGGGGAACCCCACAGATTTTACTCATTTTCATTTGTTCAGAAGCTTTTTACAGCTGAAACGAAGGAAACCTCTCCTGAACAACATAGCTCTTCTTAACGTGGTTCAGAAAACTCCCCTATTATGGGTAAGTTGTGTGATATTTCTGGAGCCGTGCATCTATGTGCTGCATGAAGTATTAAAAAGAAAGCAATTCATTGTATGGGAAGCAAACAACTTTCTGCTGCCAGCTCCAGAAGTTTACTTTGAGAAGTTGGAAGCAAATACCCAACAGAAAAGTATCTGGTTAAACAGAAAAACATCCTGCTTTAACCAAGAATGGTAAAAAACTTAAACAGTTGTGGGATTTTTCCTAACCTAAAAGCCAGCACGATGACCCTACCACTTCTTGGGAAAAGCTGTTTTTCAGTCATTCCCTCATTTTGTTCAAATATCGGTCTTTTTTTTAAACCTGTTCTCTCCAACCTCAGCGGTAGAGCTGACCCACCCAGCTATGGGTCCCGCCAGTTGCCTTCTCCACGAGAAGTCAACCGCATACAGCTGAGACGCAGGTAAGCCCATCGTTGGACTCGGTTGGTCTTACTCCCTTGCAAAGCAGGAGTGCAAAGCAGGAGGAGCACAGGACTGCTCTGCCAGGGTGGAAACATGCCCAACTAATACCCCAAATGGCCACAAGGTCAACTTCTGTAAATCTCTACAGCTTCTTAACAACTGGCTCTATCTTTGTGTTTATCCAGCTCCTAAGACACTTGACTCTTGGACGGAGCACAAGCAGCTAGAAGAGGCTCAAAACAAAGATCAGAAGCATATTACGTATAAACTAAGGGACGCACTATCTGTAGAAACAGTTTATTACAGCGGAGCATTTAAGAAGGCTTCCTTCCCTAAACACAGCTAAATTGCCCTGGTCCCAGCCTGCATGCCTGCTCCAGAGGAGATGATGCTGCAGGTTTCATTTTTTACAATAGACAATAGTGGGCTAGAACCTTGACGCTGTCCAAACCATTCAAAATTAGGTTCTTCTATTGAAAAAAAGTTTTAAAAAATTTAATTGTTGGGCAAGACAAACCAAAACGCTTGGCATGGTTGAACCAAACTAAAGCATTTTCTTTTGGGCCAATGCAAGACCAACTGAAGCTGGCCCAAGCAGCAGTGTGCCCTGCAGCAACTACAGTTCAGACTCTTTTTTCCCCCCAAGTCCTCTTTTGCAGGGCTGGATCCCATATGTCACAGGAGTCATATAGCCATGATGAACAGGAGAGAATTAGTCCAGCTGCAGCTCAGGCAAGTCAGGATTCACGACCTACCAAATCCACGTGAGATATTTGCAATTGGAAGTTCCCACACGGTTTGTGTCAAGTTAAAAAGTTCTTGCTGATATGCAATGCATTTTCTTCTGCTCCTGTCACCCATTTTAAAGTAGTATGAAAACCAGTAAGTTATTATTTTCCCTGTCCCTAGTCCACCAGTAACATCTGACAACTAAAACTAAGAGAAGATTAAAAGAAAACTAACATTAAACCTCACTTTGCATGCCATGGTGGCACCGCACACTCTATTTCCCCACATACAGCGGTCACTTTGCAACTGCAAAAGGCAGAATTAAAAGGGATGAGAATAAACTGCCCCCATCTCATCCACCTTTCCTCTTTTGACAGTACTAACATCTCAGCTGCCATTGCCTATACTTCAAAAAAAACACCCATCATCTCACACAACCTTATAAATTTCCACTTGCTGCAGCCATTACTCCAGAAGATCATAGCCACTGAAACCTCTTGATTAGGTAGTTAGCAAAAAAGACCCCTGGCTTTGAACTTCAGGTGCAAATCAATTATTTCTTCATACTTAAAACCAGAGGAAGACAATTTCCATTTGTTACGGAGGGTTAATCCAAAAAGCCTTCTGAGGCAGCCTGGTGGTTCCCGATGGAGGACCCTGTATCTCACAGCTATGGAAAGGAGGGCAGAGAAGAGGGCCGGCCACATCCACCCCGAAGAACCATTTCATAGAATAGCTTGGGTTGGAAGAGACCTTTAAAGGTCATCTAGTTCAACCTCCCCTGCAATAAGCAGGGACATCTTCAACTAGACCAGGTTGCTCAAAGCCCCGTCCAACCTGACCTTGAATGTTTGTAGGGATGTGGCGTCTACCACCTCTCTGGGCAACCTGTTCCAGTGTCTCACCACCCTCATTGGAAAAAAATTCTTTCTTGTATCTAGTCTAAATCTACCCTCTTTTAGTTTAAAGCCATTACCCCTCGTCCTATCACTACATGCCCTTGTAAAAGGTGCCTCCCCATCTTTCCTGTAGGCCCCCTTTAAGTACTGAAAGGCTGCAATAAGGTCTCCCCAGAGCCTTCTCTTCTCCAGGCTGAACAACCCCAGCTCTCTCAGCCTGTCCTCCCAGCAGAGGGGCTCCAGCCCTCGCAGCATCTTTGTGGCCTCCTCTGGACCTGCTCCAACAGGTCCATGTCCTTTTTATGCTGGGACCCCCAGAGCTGGACGCAGTACTCCAGGTGGGATCTCACCAAAGCAGAGCGGCAGAATCACCTCCCTCGACCTGCTGGGAGTACCTGCCCAGTACTTGGGCTCCACATGAACAGGGCAGGAACAATTCCCAATTCCCAAAACATTTATCCTCCTCTTTTCTAAGCAAATGTTAGAAATATTTGCAAACATGACTGAATGGACGGCATTTGGACGGCGCAGTGAGTTTCCTCCCCTCACCCTGCCCTAGCGCTGCTTGAGATGCTCAGAAGAAGCCTCCTTTGCTCTCCAAAGACAAAACCTTATGTTACCACACACATCATCAGCTTAGGAAAACCTACCTTAATTACAAAATAAGCAACCCTCTGTCAGACCCTTTAAGAGAAGGGCGTAGACGGAATTAATAATGTTTTTCTTAGGCTGTCCCCACTGCTCCTTGCTGTCCGGTACCCTAAATCCACCGCTCTTGTTTCTGCAGCAAAAGCCGGTCGCTCTGGAGGGCCCGTGACAATAGCGGGAGGCTGCTCCTTGGGAAGGAGGTGCAGAAGCCAAAAGGAGATAAGTAGATTTGACAGAGCCAAGCTCACACAAAATTTTCTTCCACTTGACTGTCCCTCTCCAACACAAAAGGCAAAGTTGCTCTGATGAGGCGGCGCTTAAAAAAAAGCCCACACTGGGAAAAACAAACCTGAAGAAGGTTTTAGAGCGAAGGCGCGGTGTGGCGTCAGCTCTGGCAGCCAGCGGGAAGGCACGCTGCTGCCCGCACGGCTCCTGCTGCCCGCCCCCTCGGCATGGGGAGCAGGATGGGGGTGCCTTCAGAAATCATCTCCCATCCCCTCTCCCACGGCTTGTCACAGGTGGCACGTTTTAAGAGCACGGCACCAGAGATGGAGGGCACCCATGGGTGTCATTCCACACTAACCGAAGCACAACAGCTAGCGGTGGCCAGCCTAAACTTCACACAGGCCCATCTATGCAAACTGGGGTTAGAAAGCCCCAATTTGGGTAGGGTGTAGTAGCGGTCGCTGGAGAAGGGGGCTATTTGCTCTACCCCAGCTTCCCTTGCTCTGCACGGCTGGGAGGAACAAGAAACGACCGCCAACAACTAACTCCCCTTCTCCTACAAACAAATCCCCCCCCAAAAAAGGTGGAATCTGCTTTCTCAATGCCCTGCTAACACCCCTTGGGTGCGAGGAGTTGAGGTGGCACCATGGGCAGGTTGGATTTCTACAAGAAGCCCTGCATATCCAGGCGGCTGGTGTGACTCCGACGCCTGGAACCTCAAGAGGGCTTGGAGAGCCCTTCGGAAAAGTAACAGTGATGGGAAGAGGGGGTCTTGACCCTGGTCCTCGTGGTCAGGCACTGGCCACCAGGCTCAGCACCAAAGCTGAGCTCCCTTCACGGTCCACCCTGGGGACACGCAGGCACTGACAGCCCTTTGCAGACACTTCAGACTTACGAAGTGGGCACGTCCCCTTTGGCTCCAGCTTAATGTATTCCTGTCACTGCTGTGTTTTTGGTTTCCTACAACTTTCCATCACAGCTTCTGGTGTTTTGCTGTTTGTTTTGCAGTGCAGTTATAGGTTAGGGTGGGTTGTTTTTTTTTTCCATATTCATACAAACAAACAACAAACCCAAATGCAAATCACCCAGCAACAAACAGATGTCAGAGGGTCCAAAACATGCAGTGAAGGTGAAAGCAAAGTCAGGTCAATGCTGGATGCTTAAAAACTTCCCCTGAATATCACCCACAGGTGCACACGTGCCTTATTTTCACCTCCATCTTCCATCACTATATATTCCTAGACATCAGCTCCCAGGATTACCCTGAATAGGCAAACTGATGGGAAAAGGGAAAAACTTACGATGCGCTGCAGAATTTGAGTATTATTTATGTCACTACATCTAGTGGCATCAAAGGCAGGTAAACCACTGTAAGAGGGATGAGGGATGGGAAGAAGGTAACTCGGTCATTTCCATTTCTCTCTCTTTGACTCCATTCCTTCGCAATAAGAGCGCTTAACCAAAATCCCACAGAAAGCTCAAAGCAAAGCTGCGTCACAGCAAAAAGCTACCCAGTGTCTTAAAAAAAAAACCAACAACAACACAGATTCAAACACCCTTCAAAAAGCAAGCCAAAAAGATTGCTGGTGGGTTGTGGTGGGTTTTTTTTTTTTTTTCAATTCCCACCATTTGTCATTATCCCTAATAGCAACAGTGGTAGAAATGGATAGAAAGCAAAAAACTGTCTGCTTTTAGTAATTTGATGTACTTTAAATGACATGAATGAGTAACCAAGGAAGTTAAAGAAAACCTCAGGTTCTGGCAGGCTGAAAACCACAGGCATCAGCTTCCCCTCGGCAGGTACAGACCACATGGATGAATAATCTTGCTCTTTTGCTGAAGCAACCTCATCCTTGTTGAAAGGGCTGAGGACCTCGTCTTGCCCCTTCCACCCATCGGTGATGGAAGAGGACTCGCGTCTGCCCAGCTCACTGCTCCTTCTGTCTCCTCCTGGGGCAGCCTGGAGGTGCCTACAAAGTCACCAGCTTCGCCCTCAAAATGGTTCTGCCAAATATCCCATTGCTCAGATGGTACCCTCTCAGCTGAGGTTACCAAGGAACACCTTTTTACTGTGCACCCCATCTTTCTCACCCCAACTTTCAAGACGTGCTTCTCAATGGGAAGGACAGTTGAGGAGCAGGACACACCACGCACACACAGCCTAGACAAACACGAGCAACGTCCCCGTGCCCTTCCCACGCATGCAGTATCAACTAGAAGAGTTTTATAGGCACCGGTTGCCATGCAAAGGAAAAGACCGACTTTTCTGAGCATCCTGTAAATGCCAGGAAAAGAGAAGAACGGAAAGGAAGTGGAAGGAGGAACCTGGAAGGGAGAAGGGAAAAACAGGGGACCTTGGCTCAAAGGGGAGAGTTGACCACGCTCTTAGCCCTGCCTTCATCTATAGATGTTTGCTTTTATAAATCTCGGAAAAAATGTGGCGCATGAGCTAAGTCGGCCCTTAGGCAGATTTAACTTGGGTGACCTGAACTTGCTCTGCAGATCACCATAGGTCTCTCTGACCTTGGCAGTGACACAAGGATCGTATTTTCTCATGGCTGAATTACTCTGAAATAATTCTGCCAATGTATTAGGCATAAACAGCCTTTTATTTAGCATTGGGCAAATACGTTCTCTCTCTCTGCCTCTCGCCTCCCCAAACAAAATCTATTTATTGGGATAAGGAAAACCCCACCCTTTATTAAGGTCTGGGTACACATCTCGAGGGCCAGACACCAGCTTGGCTGCTTCACACTCACAGCAATGTGTTTTCAGCCATTGCCTTCAGCATGATGCATTTTGGAGTTAACTGGTACGATTTGTCGCTTTTTGATCAGAGCGGTCAGCCTGCATTTTTGCAGATGAATATACAAATGCCTTCAGACACAGAGGAGGGGGAATATATGGATCAATAGCGGGAATGTTCGGCTTCAATCACCAAAACAGAAAACACGACCCTCGCCGTACACCTACACATAAGCCAAGAGCAGCTCCACTAAAACCAGCCAAGTTGTACTGAGATAAGCAAAAGGAAAAAAAAATAGAAAAAAAAAGAAAATCACATCTCGGTCTTGCAGAAAATTGACCAATTTGGAAGGAACAGGTAAACAGTGTGTTCTTGGACAAGAGTCAGTGCAGTTTGGATGATGCAGACCTTTCCGTTCACGAGTTGCACTGGTTTTTGTGTCTGGTCACTTGAGGTCACACTGCAGAGCTCCGGGGCTCTGCAGAAGCCCTGCATGCTTTCTCCCTGTGCTGGAGGTGGCTGTAGCCACTGTTCAAATCTGTCATTATTCTGATGCCACCCAATTCTTAATTGCTAAAGAAATGGGGAATGAAACCACAGAAAGGGCTTTCTGGCACTGGCTAAGGAAGTATCAGTCTTTGAGGTCAGAATAACATCCTTTAAAAATATGAACCAGAGCGGTCCTTTCATGCTTGATAAAGGCAGGCAAAACATTAGCAGGCTATTTTGCTGAAGACCGGGACAGCTTTTTAATATATATATAGACACACACTCAGACGAGCATCAAAAGGAAAGAAAATACTTGCAAACCTGTAGTCAAATTAGCCTGTGAGAGTCAAATAAATCCCATCAAATACTCTTTCCAGTTTTCACCATCACTCCAAATGAACCTCTTCTAATAAACACATCGCACATCGAGCAGGATAGAAATGCAATCTTCTGACTGTGAAATGCTTGCTTCATGCACACACAACTTTCACGGTACGGCTGACCCCTTACAAACCCGGAGGTGAGCGTCTCAGTCTTCAGGCTGGGTCACCAAGGCTTCTCAGGCAGAAAAAAAGAAGTCTCCAGTCACACGCTTGCACTCTTTCCCCATCACAATGCTGGAGCAATAGGCACTGACGCCAAAACCGGCGATCCTCTTGAGACTGGAAAACGCTTTCCTAAATATCTGCCAACTTTCTGCACAGTCGCCACCGACGCCAGCCTCTGCGCCACCGCTAATCACATGGCCATTTTCTATGCAAAGCAAATTTGGGTTTTGTCGTTTATTTTAACTGCCCAACCAGCTTCACCTGCAATTCGTCATTTAAGCAGACGAGAAGGGAGGACAAAGAGTTTCATCTATAATGGCCGGTTCGAAATTCAAAGTGCAGCTAAAAAGCATTCTTACCTATGCTTTCTTTAACAGCTGCTATGTAAAAGACTTTGACATAACCACCATGAATACAATCTCAGCAATGACCTGAACAAGGAAAAACAGCCCTGGCGAGGGCAATACGCTCTTGCCCGTAAGACCATGTGAAGGGTCTCCCTTATGCTCCCCTCTCACCAGCCCAGAAGGCTTTTTGCACATCCCGACGTTGCACGTGAACCTCATGCAAGAACACGCAAGGAGAGGCTCAGGACGGTGGGCGCTGTACACGTTAGCTCAAAGATGACATGAGCTGTAAATAAGGAGCTCCAAGTCTCAAAGAAGTCAACAAACGTGCCGGAAAGCCCAACTTTCCGAGGCACTGCAGGGATCGGTGCAGGTTAGGATGCCTGTGGGGCAAGGAGAACAGCTTGCGAGGAAGCCTCCGCCAGGACATCCCTGGAAGCACCTCCCTCAGCTCCCTTCCCCGGGTTTACCCTGGAGAGCCATCCCTCAAGATCCCAGATAAGACATGTTGACAAGGCACTGAATGAAAGTCCGCCCTGCCGCTGCCAGGACCCTGCCCTCCCCTCCGCACCTCCAAACCTCCGGCACTCCAAACCCAGCACCGTCCCCCAGGCTTTGCACTTCCCAAGGAAGTAAGCCTTGAATTTCAACGTTTTTGGGGCACAGCGGGGCTCACCAGGGCACAATCTGGAGATATTTTTCAGGACGGCATCAAAAGTGGACTTCAATATGAAAATAAGAGTTTAATATTGTGCATAAAAATTATTAACCCCCCTTGTCCTCCACCTCATCTGCTAGTGAGGATGGATGCAAATACGACTACAAAACGAAGCGGCCAAATGAGCCTTTTTGAATGCATATTAGTGTGCTTAAACGGACCGAATGTGCATCTTGTTAGTTTGGAGTGGAAGCGGGCTGAGATCCGGCTTTACATTTAAAAATCAGACAAGGAAGGTGCGTGGCAAGAAGTCCCAGGAGCTGCCGTGCCAGCAGACAGACGACCCCGCGCTCAAACTGCCCGACAAAGCGAAGCCCCCGAGTTGTCTGAACGTGACCATTCCTACATCAGCCCGGTGACAGATTTCGTTCCGAGGCTTCGCTCGCGGAGCCATTCAGCTCCCGAAAGACCCCAAGGCTGTTTAGCTGAAAGCTCAGCAACCCCTTGCCACCAAGTTTCGCAAGCTCATCTATCGGGTTTTATTTTTAAGTTCCCAGCTCCCAGAGTCGCGTGAAAATCTTCCACCAAAACCACACACGTGCTGCTGAAGCAAGGAACCTCCTGACGGCAGGGAAAGCTTCAAACCTGTCCTCCCAAGAGCGGGGAATGGGAATACAGACGCTGCCCCCACCCTGTGAGGAATATTAAAATACAAATATCTCTTTTTCTATGCTCATCAAGATTTTTGAACACCAATACAGGTCAGCAAAGACAGTAACTTTTCAGGAGATGCTGAGGCTTACGGGACCGAATGTGCTCAGGAGCTGTAGAGGACACAGCCTCACCCACACACGCAGTGCCCGGAGCCCACTCCCCTCATCTTCAGCGGTACAAAATGCTTTATTTTGCTTTTCCACGCAGAGCAAAAATTTCCTTCTCACAAGTTTTAGCGCCGATTCATCCCTCCTTACTCGAAGCAGTAAAGTCAGACTGCCAAGCTAAGTATCTGAGCGAGGAGAGTAGTCCTCCCCAGGTCCTTCCACAGTGAACGGAGAGAAGCAGAAACTCTCCGGGGAGAAATTCAGGATTTAGTTGACTACGAAAAACAGCTTCAACTACTGCACAGAACAGTGAAAACTTACAAGCAGGGAGGCCATTGCGAGGCAATGATGGCTAATGAAGGCTGACTATGCCCATCTCTGTTTCTAAACAAGATCTGGACTTCGGGGCCCCTTCTAAAATTCCTCAGGATGGAAAGGCTGAATACAGCTTCCCATCCATCACCTGATGAGGATACAACCTCATGCTTCCTGCCGCTGAGAACATGGGAAAACGCAAAAATTCTACCTCTTATCATCAAATCAGAATTAATTTCTCCTTCCTATTTTGCCTTACTCGAGGGAAAATAAAAAGAACACCGACAAAACCTCCTTGATAGATAGCTAAATTTATGTCTTGCCAAACTGCATGTAAATGCAAGAAACAGGAAGCTTTTACTTGGAAACTGGAATTTCAAGCACTGGGTGGCAAACAATGAACCAGAGAGATAAAGATGCAATGGCAATGGTAGGGGACAGGCCTGCCAAGCTTCCTGCCCGCGCTGACTCAAGAGCATGTGTCCCACCACGATACAGACCCGGCCACACCGCTTGCTTTTATTTTGGTAACTGGTATTTGTTCCTGTGGAAAAAAAAAAAACCAACCCTATAAAAAACAAGACGGAAGACTGGACAATAGTAGCCCTGCCATCTCTTACAGAGATCTTTTACTTAACACTTTGCAAAAGATGTAATCAGCAGATCTTTGTCCGTTTATACAATTCTCTCTGCTGTGACGAGGACTGTGTTACGCTCTCCGGCCCCCGCCAGACCCGAGCACCCAGCCTTCCCCATCACTTCAAGAGATTGATCTGATACTTGAAAGCACATTCGCTATTATCTACTCCGGCCCTTTGGAAATGACATTACGCAGATACTGGGAGGGAGAGGGGGGGAAGGCAAATATTGCCGCTCTTTTATTATTCCTGCCGTTCCCTCACTTGTAATATCTGAGAAGTTCCCAGGTCAATGGGATTACTTTATCTTCCTCCCCCTCGCCTTTATCTCCACCGTCGCCCCACAGGTATCCGTGTCCAAATGGGACTTTTCAGCAGGGGGTTTTGCTTGACCTGGGTCACTTGAAGGTCAAGCTTTTCACCACTTGCTAATGCAAAGCTTCTCCCCCCCAGGCCTCCAAAGCTGCTTCTTCTTTCCAGACCTCCAAAGCTTCATCTTCCCCCCAGCCCTCCAAAGCTGCTTCTTCTTCCCCCCAGCCCTCCAAAGCTTCTTCTCCTCCCCCCCAGCCCTCCAGACCTTCTTCTTCTCCCCTCCAGACCTTCATC
>VUYV01000799.1:23511-39225 GCA_008711295.1 Anarhynchus alexandrinus | reverse complement strand
TGCTAATGCCTTCATCTTCCCCCCCAGCCCTCCAAAGCTGCTTCTTCTTTCCAGACCTCCAAACCTTCATCTTCCCCCCAGCCCTCCAAAGCTTCGTCTTTCCCCCAGCCCTTCACAGCCCCCTGCAGCCCAGGGGTCCGGGGTAACCCTAACCCACGCACCCCTCTCCTGGCCGCGGGTGCAGACAGAGAAGGCAAACGCTCCCCCTGTGAAGCTGCAGAAGCAAAACTCTCCCCCCATGGAAACTGGAACATGTTTTGTTTTTTTAAATAAAGCAAACAAAAGGAGAGACTCCTGGGGGGGGGAACAAAACCAAAAAGCCTCAGCTCAGCAGAGACTTTATTCCTGCACTAAACTTGAAGGATGGGAAGCTTAACTAGTTAGAAGCAACTCCCAACTATATTTTTGCCTACCAGAACAAAGATCGATTTTTATTTAGATTGATTTTAAGATTTACATGCGAGAAATGGAAACAATTGGATCAAATATGTACTAAAACAAATTGTTGACTCCCATGAAAGCCAATAAAACCAAAACAAATTTCACAGATCTCATCTACCAGCATTTGAGATTTGTTTCATTTCATTATTTCGTCTACATTTACGGAGCAGAAATTTGCTTAACTCTTCTCCACTTTCCTTTTACTGAAACAATAAGGCTCGTTGCCGAATATTTTGTACTTGAATATTATCACCAGGATAGCATATGGCAAACTAGCAGCAGGCAGTTTATCTTCATCCTCTTTGTAAGCTAAAATTAGCACAATGCTTTTGCAGCAGTGTACCATGTATTCAGACCAGCACGATATACCTAATACAACTTCAGCTCCATCCCTGGCTAACCTCCAGTGTTTGAGCAAACTGATTGCTAATTTTGAGTATTAATGCATTTAGTATCAAGTTGGCATCTAGCAACTTGAGGGGCACTTTTAAGTTTAATGCTGTCGCTTCACCTCCACCAACCGAAAAAATAAAATTTGTGTATTAGTAACACACAGAATTTCAATTCATCTGTTATGAGGCAATTCTAGTTTATACTAAAACATTCTTTATGGAAAGTGATACAATTAATGGTGGTGAAGGGTTGATACATCCCTGCTATGGCGAACATGTTCCTCCTGCCGCAGCCTGCGTTCCTGCAGACTGTTAGCTGCTCACTTTATTGGGATTAAATTCAAGCAAGTCACCCACTTTATTGGGATTAAATTAAACTGAGTCACCGACGTTACACGTCCTGACGCTGCGGCTACACCAGCCCTCTCTGCTCACCAGTCTGCTCTTCAACCTGGTAAATTATGGCCACCTCAGGGTTTTTTTAGCTGGATTAAAGACACTAATGTTAGCACCATTTGCTGATTTGCTTCTTGTCGCTGTAACGCCAAGAATTTGGGAACCAAGCACGATGCTCTTTCTAAGGGAAAGATGAAAGGTCCCAAAAAACCACCGTACTTCATGAGGGTGGTTATTTCACCACCTCTCTTGCCTGGCTGACAGAATAAAAATGTATAATAGTGGGAGGTAGGCACGTCCAAGCCACATATACGGCCAAACACGCACACACAAACCATAAACATTTACATACTGATATCCAAAGATTTCGTGGCTGGGTCTGCCCACCAACTGACAAAACAGCATCTTATCCCCTACTCATTAGCAAGAGGCTGCTACAACTCTGGCCTTACAGTGCCCCGAAAGAAACTTAAACCCAATTTTAAACAACAACACTTTGCTTCAAGCAGTTCGGCTAATACTGACCACGTTATCTCTCGCCCCCCTCCCCCCACCTTTACGAAGGCAGTCGACGCAGAAGCGCGTGTGCTATAATCCAGGTCCCCAAGCAGGAGCACCACGGTGGGGTTTCTCCCCCCAGTGCCGTGCTGGGGAGGGAGGAGATCCTCTTGGCACAGCAATGAGAACGACCAGAGGTTCTCCACCCTACAACCCTTGCTTCCATGACCTTCACTTGCTGACCACACCAAGCTGAGATATGCCTTCTTCTGAAGTCCATCGGGACGCTACAGACTCCAGAATATTTTTAGCAGGCACCCATGTGACACTAACTGCTATTCAGAGAGCCAGGGGAAGATATAAGAATCAGCTAGGTTACGTCCACCACCTTTAAGCTCTTTTCTGAGGACATAACTGGTGCCTCCTAGTAGGTCTTCTCCTGCAAAAGATGAATTTACAGCTCTGAGGTGACACGTGGTGTCAAGGTTGCAAGAGCCACAGCTCTCCTGTGGCGCAGGATCGGCCACAGAAAACCAAAGCTGAACTGTTTCAGTTGAACTGAAAATACTCTATTTTTATTTAGGAGGGGATTAAATGGAGAGGGACTCTTGATCAGAGAGGGAAGCGACAGGATGAGGGGGAATGGTTTTAAATTGAAAGAGGGGAGATTTAGATTAGATATCAGGAGGAAATTCTTTGCTGTGAGGGTGGTGAGCCCCTGGCCCACATTGCCCAGAGAAGCTGTGGCTGCCCCATCCCTGGAGGTGTTCAAGGCCAGGTTGGATGGGACTTGGAGCAACCTGGGCTGGTGGGAGGTGTCCCTGCCCATGGCAGGGGGGTTGGAACTAGATGATCTTTAAGGTCCCTTCCAATCAAAACCATTCTGTGATATAAACCCTATGATTTATTTATATGATGTTTCTTCTTTCCAACACCTCCACATTACACTTCTGCAAAGAGCAACCACAAAAAACTGCCTGCAAACTCTTTATGAGATTTTCAGTACTCATGAGGAAGAAAATAAAAAGTAAAACAAATATATTTTTACATATATATATCTATATATCATCCATGGCTATTAGATGCCAGAGGTATCACCTGGTGCTGAGGAAGTTCCCAAGCCTCAGCGTGCCAGCGGGTGGCAGAGGGCCCTGGGGAGATAGTGCTTGCCCTGACGTGATACTGCTCCCACGGCACGTCCTGGGTCCAGCCAGGCTCTCCCGTCTCCTTGCCCACCTCCAGAACCCTACCAGCCAAAGTTCAAGTGCGCCAAACCCAAGAAGCAAAGGCTACCTGGAGGAGGCATCATGGCTAAAGAGACAAACCAGAGAGGTAGAAGGTTCTACCAACACCACCCTCATTCAAAGACCCGCTGGAGCCAGTGTCAGGCATTTGCTTCGTCACAGCCCTGCGATCCCCCACCAGCTCAGGGAGAAGAGACACGGGGCTTCTCCCTCCAATATTTCGTACGGCACTGACTTCTGGGTCACCAGGCCAGGGAGAAGCGGTCCCCGATGAATTATACGGTGACAGATGTCCCCACCGCTGCTGAAAGCCCCATTGCCCAGAGAAGGTCCCCATCTAATTCAATAATTTAAAAAAAAAAAAAAAAGGAAAAAAAAAAACACGCGTGCATCAATGTGCTCAGAAAAAAATGATGTCAGCATCTTACAGCGTTCATCCTATTAATTAATCCCTTGAAGAATGCCCCCTCACCCACAAACATATAATGTAATGCCAGCTTAATCTTACCTAAAAAAAAAAATACAATGCAATAAGATTACTAGTCTGACTCTGCTAACTGTTACAGCACCGCTTAATCCTGTATTTCAGTGCTTTAACAAGCTCCTACAATACTGTACGGAGTTTATCAGAGCGGTTGCCAAGACAAGAAGGACTTATGTTTTAAACAATATAATTCCACGGTCTTTTGTGCTCTTTACGCGTGATGTTTATACAATGATTTTTCAGCCCGGAAGATCTCAAAGCCTATTGCTTGTTCCTGTTTCCACTTGAAGTCTTCCTTTCAGGTTGCATATATTGGAGCACGATTAGAAATGAAGAAGAAATATATAAAGATATAAATATAAAAAGTATGGTTATGTCAGCAAGATCTGCTGGGACAGGAGGCTCATCCCTCCTGTCCCTCAAATGCAGCTGGGACAGGTGATACCAATCTGGCCCCCTCCTCCCAAAAAACTCCAAGGGAACCCAAGCGGGATCCTGCCCCAAAAAAGTGGGTGCAGACAAGACCTGCCAAAGTATGGTCCCTCCATCCCTGCAAGAACTTGGCCTTCATCCCCAGGCCGCCCTCCCACCGGCACGGCCCCGCTCCAGCAACACACACCCGCAGCCGCGCGTTTCCCGATCTTCGCTGGTTACAGACATATTAAGCTTCCCATGGAATAGGAGAAGAAAGCTCTGCTCCCTCCCTGTAATTATCAAATCAGCTCGAAAATGAGGAAGAATTGCGAATCCTCATTATAGCACATCATAAAACACGGCGAGGCCGCGCGCTCGCCGTACGTTGTTGGCACAGTCTGCCAGCAAAACTTTACAAAGAGCGCAGGAATTCACGTTTGCAGAGATATTAAAGTCGTAAAAGGGGAAATTCGCATTTTATTTTCCCACAGCCTAAATGAAGGTGAACCAAGCAAATTTGGCAAAGAGCGCTCATCAGATGCCATTTCCCACAGCAGCGTGGTATTTTCCTCTGGGAATAAAACATTTTTCCTTCAACTACTGTTTATAACTCTTATCAGTTCAACAGCAATAGAGCCATCAAGTCCAATATCTTGTGGAAAAAAGTCAAGGTCAACAAGTACTTGCATTTTCGTTTATCTTTAGCTGCAATTGCTACTGACATTCAATTGGGTAATAAACATGAGGACTGTCAAATGCTCTCAGCAAACAGGTGATCCAAAAGCTATCAGAGAGAAAGCAGCTACCGCCAGGTAATCAAACAATTCTGTTGCAACAATTATGATTTGAGCGCATTCATTTACAGAAGCAATCACCTGTCAAACTTGAATGAATAGCCTCGGCCCATTCCCACCACCGGGGTATGGCAAGGGCGAGAAAATACAAACTATGTCTACTTTCTTCCCAACAAAAGCGTGTCGGCGTTAGTAAGAGCCATCAAAAATAGCATAAATTTTAAAAAATCCAGTATCTTATTTCCTGAATTGAATTAAATATATATATATATATTTTAACATAAAAAGCAGAGGAGAACAGTCCAAGTAGCTCAGTCTCTCCCAGGAGCAATAATGGATGTTTTGGAAAGCCATAGGGAAAGGGGGGGTTAGGCAGAAGCGGCTGTGCCGCTGCTCTGACAATCAGCGCCAGGGCAGCTTCCTGAGCCAGCGGTTGCATCTGGACCAGGGGTTTTTAATAGCTACAGAAGGACCTATTTTTTTTTTTCCACGAATTGGTCTAATCTCTTTTCGTCCCCTGCTGACCTCCACAGTGCGCTGTAGCAATAAATTTAAGCCAACACGTAAAATGTTTTGGGTTTGTTTGCAACCTGCTAACGCTCTGGGAAGCTCCTGCGCCATGAGCCTGGTGAACACCCACCCTCAGTTCTTGCATTATGGGACAAGCGTCCGCTTTCTCCATACACAACTCACTATTTTAAAGACTTCTCTTCCAAATTAGTCACCTTCCCTCCCCCCTTCCTCCCCAGCGTTTCACGTGAGAGTTAGGAAAATGATTTACACCAAGCAGCCCCGCGGCACACCCTGTTGCGTCACTAATCCAGAAACCCCGCATGTTTATGGGCTTGTGCTCATTGCGATAAAAGGTTTCTCAAAAGCGGAGGCCATCTGGGGAACATGGCTTTGCTTCTTTAACCTCCCATTTAAAGAGGTCAGCGATGCACCCCTGATAGTCACGCATCAGATAGCAAAAGACTCAGCTGAAGCCACCAAGAGCTGGAGAGGCAAATGAGGATTGGGCTAGTGCCTTCAAGATGGAAAGCATATAGAATCATAAAATGATTTGGGTTGGAAGGGACCTTAAAGACCATCCAGTTCCAACCCCCCTGCCATGGGCAGGGACACCCCCCACCAGCCCAGGTTGCTCCAAGTCCCATCCAACCTGGACTTGAACACCGCCAGGGATGGGGCAGCCACAGCTTCTCTGGGCAACCAGCATCTCACCACCCTCATGGCCCATATGGGAAACTCATTGGCTTCAAGGAGCCACTGCAACCTAAAGACACGTGCCCAGGATATGTGTGTGTGTGGGGGGGTGAACCTCCAAAAACCCCACCAGAATAAAGCAACGGATTTTCTAAATCAAATCCTACCAATGATCTTCAAAACACAAGGCTCGGGTACTGCTACAAAGGGGTATGTTGGCCACCAAAAACTTCAAACCTACAACTACTTGCAACCAAACCCCTCTCTGCCCCATCCAAGGAAAGAAAGATGCCCTTCAGTTCTCCACCTGAGCTTTTAGGTAACAGCCCAAGAGGCGATTTAGCGACATGGTATTTTCCACCGCTGTTCCCTGCTTGGCATATTCACGATCTCATCCTCTGTACCACTCTCAGGGCTGCGCGGACACACTTTAGGGCCCAAAAAAGCCCTGCGCCGCTGATGGCATGCTCGGTTCAGGCTCAAGGCCATCTTCTTACGTACACGGGCTATGTATACATATATTTGTGCACGGCCACACAGATGTTTAATGGGCTAGATGTCTCTAAGTTTAGAAAAACTTGCCAAGAAAAAGAAAAAAAAAAAAAGGGACTCCAGCACATGAATTTTGCTGCTTGATATACAGATGGGCCAAGAAGTCGGGAATATTTGTATTTCCATAGCCACTTTAAAGGTAAACAGTTCCCAAAGCCTTTTTCCCCTCCTTTCGCTCTGCCAACGATGGCAAGAGCTGCAGCCCGAGGGATCGGCCTCCTGACACGCTTGCCTCTCCGCTCCTCTCCCAGCTGGAAGCTTTTCCTAAGCAAAGCCTGAAAGTCGCATTAAACCCCGCTGAAACGGTTGTGCCGGTTTTGAACTGCTTATTATCTCGGGGGGCTGACCTGAAAAACAAGTTGGTACTTAGACAGAGAAATTCAGGTTTTTCCCTGAAAGGCAAATGGGAGGAAGGAAGGGGTTGGTTGGTTGTTTTTTTTTACAAGGAAAAGAATTCGTTTATGACTGCGTTACCCACAATTTAGGCCAAACGAGCAATATTTGTAAGTATTTAAGTTAGCTTTGCCAAATGGAAAAGAAAAATGCCTGGTAATAACAGACGTTGGGGGCTAATGCAAACGATTAACATAAATCCTGACACCGGGAACGGATTGATGCTCAAATCACGACAGACACCCGCTTCCAAGCGAGGACTGTCTCCCGTGCACCATACTGGAAGCGTAACCCTGCCTAGCTGAGGCGCGGAGCCTTAACGCTGCCGAAATCTAACTTTAACAGCTGAATCAGGCTGATGAGACCAAAAAAAATCCAACAAAAAAAAAAAAAACAACCACCAGAAGGAGGAAAAAAAAACAGTTTCACGCCCTCCGGCTTTAGAGCAGAATGATAAATTGACATCGTGTTGTTCTGAGCATAATCCTCAACTACTCAATCACTGTTAAAAAATAAAACACGATTCTGGGGAGATAAAAATAATTAATGCTGGTGCTGCTGAAGAATACGCACCTACATGAAGAGTTTCAGATAAATAGGGGGTTGTTTTAAGTCTCGTCTCTCACGTCAGAGGAAGAGGGGCACAGGTGCTCGTGCTGATTTAATGCGAACCGAGCTCTGCCCACTTGATGGAAAAGTGAGAAAAGCGAAGGGGATGGCAGAGCCTCGGCGAGAAAACCGATACCACTCCGTTTCCAAACAAGTCTATTACACTCAATTCGGGATTCACAATACATAAAGGGCCAGGAAAAAAATCCCGGGAGCAGCCCCTGTTGACTAATGCCCTGTCTTTTCCAATCGAGGGTCACATCCAGTCTAACCGATCGCATGATAATGGCATCAGAAAAGGTCAATCAAAGACAAGCCGGAGCTTCCACTGCCTGGCTGACCTTCGGAGCTTGTGACAAATTGCTATCAGTCAATGTCAACTAATGACAGCGGCTCTTTGGCTAATCAATTGTTCTAAAAATGATCAAGAAAACTACTCGCAGGACAGCTCATTTTCACATCAATGCCTGTGAAGTATGAAAAGCTCTTTTTTTTTTTTTTTTGAGTTTTTAATAAGCTCATAAGTAAAGCAGTTACTTGGTAACAGGGGTCACCTTAGTGAAAAGACAGAACCTTTGTCTGCCTTTTACATATTCTTTTATTACCATATTATAGTAAAAATATGCCATGCCATTACTGTGCCAGAGGGCTACATAATAAAGTAGGTAATACTTCATACTGGTTTTTTTTTTTCTTTTTTTTTTTTGAGAGATAAATACTTCTGTGGTTTAGGGGCCTCTGTTTGGATGTAAATAATTGTTGATATACTCCCTGCGTATTTAAACGCAAAGTAATCCCCACCGGCACGCAGGTGACATGCCCGCCCACTCATTACTCACCCAAACTTCACGTGACAGAGCTGGTAGCGAAAGCCACGCCACAAAATCCAGTGGCGGCTGCCGGGAAATTAAGGGCTAACAGCAGCTATTTTGTTCTTAAAGCCCACCCACCCCACGCGAGCGCAACTCATCCCGACGGAATTCACACTGGAGAGGAAAACCGCGTGTTCCGAAACCCCCAAAGCCCTGCAAAAGCAGACCTTTCTGCCCTGGAAGGAGTCTGCGTGTAAAAGGTGCCGTGGAAACCCACACGGGCTTGGGCTGTGGGACGTATAGCACGGTTCTCCCTGTATAGCAAAGGGACGGCCACGGACCGGAGGATTTGTCCATCCCTTCATCGGACCTGCCTCTCCCAGCATCATCTTGGGCCACTTTCTGAAGCCTCGCAGCCGCGCCACGCCGGGAGCCACGTTCACGCATTAAATATTACCCAAACAACAAAATCCGCGCTGGTCTGAGGGCTCGAGAAGCACAGGCGCAACTACGCTTTGCTTTTCCGTAGGGCGAAGTGCATCGCAGGGCACGGTACCGCAAGAAGCCTCTTGAGGAGAAGCCGCGTGGAGAAGGAACACGGAGCCACTGTTCAAGCACGGCACCGCTTTTTTTTTTGGTTTTCACTTGGGTTTACCTCTTTACTTTTGGCCTAGACTCCCACCCGCAGCACCTGTACTGCCCCAAAAGGCTTCACCCTAAGGAAAGCACCCCTTGGCCAACCCAACCGCCCCCCAAAGCAATCCCTTCGCCTTGCCGCGGGGGAAAGGGTTGGGGAGGAGGAGGGGGGGGGGAAGCGCGAAACAAGAAACATTAAAACTTTTGTTTTCATCGGAGAAACTGCAAAGCGACAGCAGTTTCAGGTTACACCCCTAAACCTGCCTTGCTATGGTAGTTTTTCAAATTAAAATATCTTCCGTAGCCTCGGCCGCTCTCGAGCCGTCCGTAGGCAAGAAAGAAAGGAGGCAGGGCAACACTTAAGCTCAGCCATAATTGGAAGTATGTGAAAAATGAAGTGTCAGTTCGGTCAATAAAGGGCAAAGGTGAAGGGGAACTGCAGCCCAAACTCGGTGCGAAATGTGCTCATTAAGACACCCAATCCGCGGGCTCCTGCCCACCTATCCCATTAGTCATCGGCCATCTGACCGCTTCAAATGCCTTGCCTCCCCGCTCTTATTACTTTTCTTCTCCCATGTCAAAAAAAAAAAGTAAAAAAAAAAAAAAAGAGGCGAGCGGGTATATAAATCCTCGCTCAGTCATCTGGAACATAATGTGGCCCTTCTCTTCCCCCATCCGCCGCCTGCCTTGGCAGCCTCCAAACAACCACCTTGAGAATCCCGGCAATAATAAACGCGATTGCCTTTTTGCCTATAGGTTGCCCGAACTCCTACAAGAAAAGCTCAGAGAGAAGAAAAAAAAAAAATACACAACAAAACACAACAAAACATTGCGGCCATTGATACGTTTTTATAAAGAAATATCGCCGCTTCCTACTCCCAGCTTGAAAGAGCAACGATTATTTGGAGGTTAAAAAAATGTTTTGAACCCAGGCCCGGGCTTGCACAAAAAGAAGGGGAAAGAAACAATATGCACAAACAGGGGACACTGATGGATTATTTTTCTTTTTCTTTGAAGGCGTGTGGGAGAGCTAATCAAGGGAATTAAAGAGCCACGCTCTGGATTAAAAGTGACTGTACCGAGGGCTTTGTTTAGCATCATCCTGGCCTGACTACTTGAAAAACAAACAAAATAGTTCTCTTAACACCCCAAACGGGAATCTTTTAAAGTCACAATACACAATAAGATAAAACCAGCATTGCCATGAGCTTGGCATCACCTGCCTGTACCTAAGAACTGGCTGCTCTGTTGGTTTTTTAAGAGAACTTAGCAAGTTCTTTCTCTGCTGTGTCAATCCAGACCTCTTTGCACCATTTGGAGACGGAACTCTGAAGGCCCTTCGCGATGAGAGCAATGGGAAAACGGCCCACGAAAACTCTTTCATAATATTATTCTGCATTCCTGTACTACAACTATCCCCTACGATGACACAATACCGGGCCTTTATAAGAGGTTGTGTCAACGTGCTATGCAATAACATACCCTGCTGTTCAGTGGCACGAGACCCCAGAACAGCTCCCTCACAGTTAAATATGGATTTCTGCCACAGATCGAAGCAACTGGGAGTCATTACTATTTACTAAGTAAATAAATTTACATGTTAAAAAAAAGACTTTGAAGCGTTTACAGGAAAGAGCATCTCCGTCTTCAAAAGGTAGTCATTCTACATGTGTTGCGCATAGGGACATAAACAGGTTAAAAATGCACTTTGTGAGGATTAAAAGCAGCAATGAATCATGTAAAGAAGAAAAATAGTCCAAAAAAGTCCAAAAATAGACCTTAATGTAGTCTGGGTTAAGGACTAAAGGAGAAAACTCTCGCTGAGGGGCTCAAAGCTCTGCAGTCTGCGTGTCTCCCTGAAAACGCAAAGCTCACGCTCACATCCTTGGGATACCTTCAGCCAGGTTGGAAACCCGGCCCAGAAGGTGCTTTTACCTACCCCAACAGGGCAAGTTGGTTGTGGGAACAACCCAAAAATAGAAGCTTTTAGAGGGTTTTATTTCTGGTGATTAGATTTGGCGTGGGTTTTTTTTAAATGGCAAACGTGCTCTTGACAGATGGAACCAAAAGGAACTTTTACAAACGCCTAAAAATAGGGAAGCCCATAATATACTGAATATATGTCACGCAATGCACACATCTCGAGTTAACTCCTGTGCTCGCAAGCAGGAACGTGCGGGTCCCCAACCTTTCGCTGCCACCCCCTCCACGCCACCACCATGCCGGCTGCTTCTGCTGCCCAGAAAAGTGTCCAGCAGAGGCGAAACCATGACTTTGACCACAGCGTTGCCACTCCTCACATCAGGCTATGGAAGAAAAGCCTCCAAATAATGGCATTTTGAACTTAAACTTAGTTGGGAAGAGGCAGGATTTTCGCTATCTTTTTCTTCTCTTCCCTTTCGGTCATTCGGGATCATGCTTTTTGACTTCTTCCCCATGCGGGAAGGCTAAAACCATGATTACACAAGTTGTATATGCAGACAGAGGTGTGCATAAACAACTGCGATTCCCCCATAATCTCAACCTTCAGAGGGCTTCGAGCAAACAAGACGTAAAGCACGGCTCAGCGAGACTACCCCTACCCTTCCCGCATCCCCCCGTTCCTCAAAAAAAAGGCCATTTCCATAGGTGGCAAGTGGCCCCAAAGCAAGTCTCAGTAACAGAGACCCCCCTGGACAGGGTCACCTTTCCAAAACTCCTTTCCCAAACTTGACCGGAGAGCTCCAGTTAGCAAATTCCCACTTTTTTTTAACTCTTGCCCAAAGTTGTCATGCAATGAGCCTTCTTCATGAAAGTCTATCTTCATCTATCTATCTATCTATCAAGTCCCAGCAGCAATTCCGGCCTCAATAAACCTTACTCTAGGATGTGGGTCAAAGTTTCAGAACCGGCTAAAGCCTCGTTGACAAGTCTTGCTATGGCTATTTAATAGGACTCGAGCTCTAAAATCACTCACGCTTTCCGAAAACCCTTCCTGACCGCGGTTATAGCGTGCACCTTGCTAGGAGCAGACCAGGATGGTGATGATAAAACATCAGATACAACTGGTGCTCTGGACTAACAAAACGCCGCATTTCGGAGCAAACGAAGCCCACAAAACCTTCAAATGTACACCAAGAACACGCATTTCCAAAGTGCCCAAGAGGTTTAGGCGCATGCTGGCAAGTCTCCCCTGAGATGTTCTGCCACGCACGTAGACACGTAAACACGCACACATCCGTCCAATAAAAGAACAGCCCCATCCAAGTAGAAAAAAAAACCCAACCTCCTCCAAACAGCACATTTTAGTTCAAAGTCTACTTTTGCAGCAGCTTTTTCACCCTTAAAAAAACCAAAAACCCGTGTATTTGAAAGTTTGCCCCAAAAGCAAGGGGCTCTAACCAACACGTTGACACTGCTTCAACTCCAGCATTGCAAACAGCACCACTAGAATATATATACGTATACATACTTGAAAGAAAAAAGGCCCCTTGAATTTATGTTGCATATCATTTTCCAGTAAAAGTCAGAGGTCAGAAGGTTACCAGTTTCTGCCTCAGCTCTGCAACAGTTTACTATTCCAGGCCCCATTTTTACTAGGCTACACTCGCGATGAAGTCAGCAACTTTTCTTCAAACAATAAAGTGTCTCAAATACTTAAAATTCTATAAAGAGATGTTATTCGCTATGTTTGTTAGGGCCATGCGTATAAAAAAATTAAAATATACTGGTTTGGTTTAAAAACTAATCTTGTTAACGGCAGACTTTGCAGCACTAATCAGTACTGCTCAACCTTTTTTGGGAAACACATTTCCTTTGTTGTCTAACAGCACTTGAATGAAACACGATCATAAAACCAGATTTAAAAGTATATACCTATTGTGAGTTCAGAGTCAACTTCAATAAAGCGCTCTCTTTTATATTCAGATTAAGGATCCTTTCTAAATTTTAATTGTATTAAATTAACACTAAACCCACCGCAGTTGGTCTCTTCAGCAAAAGTACGAAGCGTTTAAACGGCTTCTCAGAAAAAAAAACAGAATTTCAGCTTTTTAGACCTCAGAGCGTCTGAGACACCGCTAATTATTTGTAGTATGTCCCACTTCCATTGCACCAAACTCGTTTCGTACTCGTCCTGCTCAATCGGTTGCTCGGGCCTGGCGCTCAAACAAAACATTTTTGCATTCCAGTAACTTGGAATTGAGTAAAACTAAAAAAAAAAGTAAATAAAAGCACCGCTCAGGGTTTTGTAAAATGGGCCAGCTAGCGTCTCTTCTTTATATGCAGAGAATTTTTCGATGGCATCTTTGAAATATCAGCGTGCATTTCTGCAATCTTAATTACGTTCGCTTTTGAAGATTTCATCTTTTAACCCATTTGAACGAAGGGGGGTAAAAAAAAAAAAAGAACCCCCAACCCTTCTCATTGCTTATTTTTATTAAGCGTACTGCAAATTTGGTACATATGTTGCTCTAACATGTGCCTGCTGGCAGGGTCGAAGAAATAAAGATGCCAATCCTTTTACTGGGAGGAGATGGGGGCAAAAAAAAAAGTGTCAAAAAAAGGGAAGATAGCCCTTTCTCGGCACAACCTCCCCCGGGTACCTGAGCACACTGCAACATCGCAGAGCGAGTGACCAGTCCCCGAGTGCATCTGTGACCGCTCGCCGGCTAAGAAAGCGGGAGGGCTCCGTTCCTACCTTGCTCACTGCTGTTGTCCCCGCTGTGCGATGTGTGTCCCCCGCTGGAGGGTCCGGGGGTTCCCCCGGAGCGCGTCGATGCCGTATCATCGTGGTCTCTGTTCCAGGAGGGCTGCGGGGCCAAGGAAAAAAAAAAAAAAGAAAGAAAATCAAAAGTTAAAACCTGAGATGGGGAAGAAGCGCCCGGTGCGCGTGCTCCCGGCAGAGCAGCACCCGTGCCCAGACCTGTGGGCGAATACATCCCCCAAATTATTCCGTGTAGCTGGATCGCCGCTCCCCAGCGAAAATAATACACCCTGGAATATGTTTACCATCTAAATAACCCCACGCTTTATTACCACAGAAAAAAGAAACATTCCTGGCGAGGCGGGGGGAGCGAATGGCTGGCACCGGGGCTCCCGCGATATTTTTAGCCTCCCCGCAAACCCTCCGGCATAACAGCCCCCGCTCCCTCCGCCAAGGCGAAAATGAGAGCAGTGGTGGCGAGTGGCGCCGGTTTATATAGGCCTCCCGTTCCTCGTACGGGGCCAACGTGGAAGAGAGCTTAAAGACTTTGCTGGCAATTAGGCCTGGGTCCATAATAGCCGGGATGTGTCAGCTGTTTGCCGGATGGTATATGGCAAATGGACCAGGCACGGGGACAAAAAAGAAATGAGAATAACAATGGCTTCACACGGCCTGTGTACACTCAGCCCCATGCAGAGCCTCCTTGTACTATTGAACAGAAAACAGATGTTGCTTCTTATCACTGGGTGCGTTTGAAAGTAACATTCAGATAGGAAAAATTGGCCGTAAATTAAATTCTTCAGGAAAACAATCGCGGCAACACTCCTCCCGAGTCTCCCTTTATCACCAAACGAAGATTTTAATTAGCTTTTAGTACTAGCTTTTAAAAAACATCACGGAGACTCGCCGGTCATCCTGCGCGGCCTTCTGTGCATAACTGAATAGTTTCTTCTTTACCATGAAGCGATATCGCCCACTGCAAACGATGGCCGAAAAGGAAACCCTTGTGCTTACAGTGCACACACGTTAAGTCTACCGGATTTAAATCGTACCACAATATGAGCCGAGTCTGTATACTATTAAAGTTGACCGATACTGCCAGCTTTTTGATAAATCTACCAACGGGCTAAAGCCTGGTCGCTTAATACAGCATTCACACGTAGCCCAGCGAGATTTGAGGCGATCCAAAAGAACTTTGCACACACACACAGAACGAAAATTAAGACAAAAAAGTCTAATCTGAGACAGAAGATAAATAGGATTAGAATGGTTCAACTTTTTCCAGAAAAGAGAAATCTCTCTTCCATTTTTTTGTTGTGGGTTTTTTTTTTTTTTTTATAATCCTGGTTCCAGCCATGATACATGATTACAATTAAAGAAAGCGAGGCCCAGAAAACACCGCATGAATATTTTAAACCGATTATTATGCATATTCCCTTTTAAATAAATAAATAAATAAATAAAAAGTGCTAATTGATCTGGTGATTCTGTGATTGAAAGAATGATGTGTGAACTGTGAAAGAAATGCTTTTTTTTTTTTCTTTTTNTTTTTTTTTTTCTTCTTTTTTTGCTTTTTTTTTAACAAATACGCATTCTCCGGCATACCAAAAGAATGCTGTAAGAGGTAATCTGGAACACATGCTCAGAATGCAAACAGTTAATGCATAAATTTTCAGTTTGTACAACTGCAGCTTTAAAAGAGGGACTTGTTTATTCAGAGCTCTGCAGAAAGAATGGTACAGCACCCAGGGGACAGACAATGCCAAGCACAAAGCCCTGGTGCCTCAACATGTAAAAGGATGTTTTTCTATGTGCTACAAATCCCACTTGAAAATATAATTAGAAGGAGAAAATGGCAAACTATTGCATTAACTGTAATTGAACAAAAGACCAGCAAGGCATGTGGGAGGTTGCAGGAACCCGTGGGAGTTCCAGGATGCATCAGATCCTACGAGTGACATCTCCAGGGCACTCTCATTCTATTTATGTTGTCCCTCACTACTATTGTTGACTAGTGAGCTGACTTGTAATTAATAGAAAAGCTGCAGATAACAAGGTAAAATATAGAGCGCCGCACTAACCTCGGCAGAAATGTTTATTAATCTGATTAAGAATACAGCTCCGAAGGCGGGGAAGAGGGGGAGGAGTGGGGGGGGGGG
>VUYV01000799.1:1683-21683 GCA_008711295.1 Anarhynchus alexandrinus | reverse complement strand
AGAGGAGGGTCTCAGCCACGTGGTCGTGACAATAGTGTATAAATAAGGATAATGGCCCATTATGACTTGGCCTTATACATTAGTCACCATTTAGCTGAGAACGGACACTGTGGCGTGCGCTGGGACGCGCTGATAATCCCTTTTTTAGTGGCTTTCATCTTCCTCTTCCAAGCTCACCCCTGCCCCAGTGTTCAACTGAAGCTTTCAGCCCAAATCTTTGCAAAACCAAGAACACACCAGCAAAATCGCAAAGAATACACCAGCAAAATCATTTCAGCATTTCGAGGCTGGGCTGTAAGTTCCCATGATCTAAACTGGTTTTGCACCACTGCCCTTCTCGTTGGTCAATAGTTTCTAGCGCCAAAACCATGGTCCAGCTGGTGACTGATTCGAGTCATGGCCGCATGACTGATTTAAAATAAAGGAGGATTCAGGTGTCCTAATGCTGCACCACTTTTAAGGGCAAAAGACCTTCTACAAGGGATGTTTTATCTTATCCCGTGGCATTGGAAATACGTTTCCCAACTTTTTTTTTTTGGTTCTGAAGCTTGTCGAGTACTCCCGATAAAAGCAGGAGGAAAAAGAAGAAGAAAAAGAAGAAAAGGGACACGGAAAACAAGCAAGAAAAATATGTATCCAAATAATCCCAGAAGCACCGATTGCCTCCCATGACCATTACCAGGTGCTCCATCCACCTGGGGGATGTGCTGGGCTGAAAAGCACAAGCCCCAGCAGGTCCCAGCACCAGGGCCCCATCAAAGGGACGACCACATTTGACGAGGCCTCTGAAGCGGTTATTGACTTGTGTCACGGTGAACATCAAGCCTTAATAAACAAAAAAGCTGCAGACAAAGTTATTTGGTTAATGGCTAAATTGGAGAGTCGATATAAATAATGTTACGTACACTTATTACGGCAATCCAACAACAGCTGGGCTTTGAGTCAAGTTAACACTAATATGCAGTGGGGGAAACTATCGCTTTCTGCTTACGTTAAAGAATAAAATGGATTTTTTGGANGCAAGCAAAAGGGGGGGGGGGCGGGGGGAAGAGGTCCTGGCCAAGGAACGAAAGGCTTGACCATAAGTACATAAATAAAAGAAATCGCTTTCTATTACAGGTGATAAAAATTGTACTCAGCATCTTTGGCGATATATCTTCTCAAAAGTTTTGCGAGCACAGCCCTCTTGTGGGCTCATTTGTGTTTGTGTAACAACTGGAGACGGGGAATGGCTAATTCCTTTAGCTGTTGGACGAAGCTCCGCTCCTCCAGGCTACAGGAGAATTGGCTGCAGGTATAATCATTCATCCCCTCGCCCTGGAGGAACTGAGCTGGTGCCAGCAATTTGTCAACATAATTTGGGCTTATTGTTTTCCTTCTGAAGTTTTATCTTATTTTCTTTTCTTAAATTAAATACTTATTCATTAGGAAAAAAAAAATAGTAATGCGTTACGTTTGAAATCTTCTTCAGCTTTTTCTTAACTCCGCCCTTTTAAAAACCTTCCCCCAATCCTCTCCGGGGTAGTGACCCACCATGTTAGGAAATACTTCTGCTCACGATGAGCGAGAACTCGACGCGAAGAGGGGACTGCTTCCTAAAGTCATTGCTTCTACCTCCTCCCAACTTTAACCCACCTATTTGGCAAGGATTTACTTTTTTCGTGTCGTTTATCCCTCCGCTTGTTGGCGATACCGATGTCCCCAACCTCACTTGGGCAACACATTCCATACGGCTGCTCAATACCTTAACCATATAATCCATAGTAGCGATGCCAAAGCTAGAGCTACACGACAGCCAGACCTGGGCTTTGCAAGCCACAAGCCTCAGCCCACTTCACTTCTGGAGGACATGGCTAGTAATAACCGAACGTTTGCTAATTCTCCCTTAATTGGGAAGAAAACCTTCAAAAATACAAACTCATAAGCAGGACTAAAAACATACTTTGGCAACATTAAAAATATCATGCCGTGTGCTCCCTAGATTCCAGGCATATACGTTGTTTATGCCAATCTCTTGTCAAGCGCAGACTTTCGGGGACCGTGAAACCCATGGTCATGACTACTTTGACTTTCCGAGAGGACCCGCTCATGGCTTTGCCATCTGAACATCTCCTGGTGGTGGCTGCCAGCCAGCAATCCTACCTCCCAGCCTGCCAAAGCCAGGCGGGGACATCACGACCAACACTAAGTGGGGGGGGGGGGTCAGAAGAAACGATACGTGCAGGAACCTCCAAATGCTGCAAAAGTGATGCTTTTTAGTGCCAACAATTCTTCCGTGGACTGCTTCGTGCTACTTGGATTCAGCGGCGGGGTATTTTGAATAGAGCAACAACAAAGGCGCAAAACGCCAAGTTGGGATGGGAAAGAGGTGCTCCAAGTCTAGAGAAATAAGGTCGCTGAAACGACAGACGGGCGAGCACTCCGCCTGCAACGAAGCAGCACAGCGAGGGCGACTCTGGCACAGATGGAAACCTTTGCAGCGTTAGAGGCGGCAGGGCCCGTCGAGCTCAAAAGCCGATGACACTCTGCACAGAAGTCTTAGCTCTGACCTGGATTCCCTTCCTAGCCCCAGAAAAGTCGTAAGCTTTCTATCTTTAGTTCCCCCTTATTTCAAAGGAGGGTAAGACTCTTCCCTGACTCTTCCCAGAGGCGCGGGAAAAAAAATAAGATGTAAGCTGTCTTTCTGCGTGCAATACAGGATGGTTTCCGAGACAAACAGATAAAAGGAAATGAGAGCAGGTATCAACGCAAATGCTGTAGAGAACGGAAAACTGGAAACAAACAGGACTTTTTTCCACTGATTTTCACAAGGCAAGGATTTCACCTGAAGGGACCCGAGGCACAACCAACGTTGCACAGCGCAAAGATCATCGAACCAATGTCCACCAAACAATGCGAAGTCTCTCCATGAGCCCCCGCTATCACCATCCGTCACTGAACCCACCCAGGTTCAGAGAAGGAGCTAACATCTTTGTGCAGCACGACACTGGCTGTGTACCCACGTAGGTATCCCCAGAGCCTTCCGCTCCCCCCTGTACCCTCAGAGCATGGAGGAGAAGAAGGAATGGCAGGGAGAGGAGAGGAAAAGGCCTAAGAGCCTCAAACAGCCTGAATGGAAAAGAAAACACGAGTGCAAAAGGACAGGGTGATAGTGCTTTCCAAAGGAAAAAGAATAATTAGAAGCAGCAAGCACAAACCACAAAAAATAAAGGAGAATGAATAGGAGATCATCAGACTGGGTGGGACGTAAAGACAAAAAGGAAGGGGAAAAAACCACAGCTCTTCTCTTCCAGGAGGCACCAAAGCCCTGTCGGTTCTGCAGGGGCAAGACATTCGAAAAAAACCGCTTGTGTGTGTTTGCGCACGCAGGGGGATGTACGTGGTCGCAGGTATGCAGAGACCCCCCCCAGCCTGGGCTGCCTTCTGCCAGAAGCCCAGTCCCACCACCTTCTGCTGAAATCACACCTGCCGCGCTTGGGGGAACCATCTCCAAAGTCCCTCTGGTGGGGGAGCCAGCGCGGGCAGACGGACTTTCTCTTTGAGAGAAGACTCCGGAGCCACCTAAAACCACCTCTGGTATTAAAAGCAAACTTCTTCAGGGCAGTCGGACCTCAGGCTTTGCTTCTTGCGCTGGCGGTTGCTGCGATGGACACCTGTGAAGCCCGAGCATCAACGGCGTCCATCGCGGCAGGCCTTCTGTTTGCTTGACCTTACTCCATTCCTCCTTTTTTTTTTAATCTCAGCTCGACAGTAAACACCGCCTGCCCAGCCAGGTTCACCGAGCCAACCGATGGTGATGCAGGCTTTTTTGTCTCCCACACAACAAACATTGACTGGTACTTTCTATTTAGAGCAACCCCGCATTGTAAACCTGTCCCCTCCCTTTGATAAGAGCCCTATCACCAGATAGCATTAATCCCCGTCCCTTTCTCGACACAAGGAAACACAGCCTCGCGGTCAGGGTAGATAAAATCACTGCTCCACGTAGATTTTTTTTTTTTTTACTTTTTTTTTTTAAAGTCTAACTTTGTGCAGAAACACGCACAGTTGGCCCCAAATGACACTGCTATGTCCCAAAGGCTGGCGCGCAAGGCCTGGAGGCGCATTAGTCCTCCTCGGCTCCTACAGAATTTAATAGGGCTAGAATATTTCCAGCATCCTTCTAGATGGGGAAAAAGGCCTTCAGAGACAAAATAAAGAGTTTCCTGCTCAATATTTCATGTAATGATTCCTCCAAAGGTGTAAACAGGAAAAACGCCTCACCACTTAGCCAGAAAACGAGCGTCTGCCGTCCCTTCCTTTTATTGCATTTACGCGTTAAAAGTCATTTAGAAGGGGATCCGCCAGATGCTTGGGTCTGACCGAGACAGCGCGGGCTGTCAGAGGTCCTGAGCCCGACCTGCCCAGGCAGATTTGGGGCGAGCAGAAGCCCTTGAGTTCTTCCCTCTTGCCCCTGCCGGGGGCTCAGCGGGAGCCGGTGCGTCGGAGAGATCCGGGCTTGACCCTGAACATCTGGGCTCAGGCAAACTGCGAGGGTTTACTTAGGGCAAACCCCACATCTCTAAGTGTTCCCCTTACAGGTTTTTGGGAGGTGGCATCTTTTGGGAAGACAAAACTTAACCCGCCGGGGCACCCGCTGAAGGCCATACGCCATCTCAGCTCCGTTGCCAGCGAAAACACCGGGCGTATGTCACAACTATCAAATGGTCTCTTTCGCTAACTGACAACAGACGCCGTTCGGAGTCAGCGTATTTTGATTGCGGTGCATTGTTAGCAGCATTCAAGAGCACACTCACCTCGCGGTGTTGTTCAACACCAAAATTAAATTGCGGCGTAATTAGCTTTGCTCCAGCTACACCTTTCCGTCTGAATGGACGCGATACCTGCAAAGGCTGCGCCGGGCATAAAACGTGTTCCTGATTATAAAGCGTTTGCTTAATCTCGAGGGCGCCGCCTTGTTTTTTAAGGCTCTCTGCAAGTCACGCACTCTGGTACGTGCTGCCCGTTATCTCCAGAAGGCTTAAAACTGGAATCCCCGTGATTCACATTTTCCAACGCTCATGGCCAAACCCTTCTGCGGATCAGCTCCTCCGCTTTCTACCATTTCACAACATGCCGAATCTGCAGCCGAGGCAGAAGTGACCCAGCTCTGCCAGCCACGTGCCAGCCAGCCAGTGGCCACAAAACCCGCCGAGCCCGAGCTATGGGTTGAGCTCCAGGGGTGGTTTGCCAGGCTGAATTGGCCGTGGCTCCTCGCCGCCTCCACCCACTCATTGAGGGATAGCCCGGCCAGCCGCCAGAGTCACCCGAAAAAGTTGGGCTGAGAAGTCCCCTGTGGCCTCGCTGTGCCTCCCAGGGAGGTTTCTGAGAACCCCGTGGGGTTCCCAGCAGCGTTGGGCTGGTGGCACGGCCCCAGGTGGACCCATACCTCGGGGCGGGCAGAATGTCCACCACCCTGCAAAGGTACCCAGTCAGCCCCACCGCTCTGCTCCTTCTGCAAAGTTACTGGCGGCACTGCTACTTACTCCTTCCAGCGCTTAAGTTTATCCCCTCCCTCCTTTAAATACATTTGAAAAGTGGTAATTACACGGAAGATAGCAGAAGTGGCCAAAACCAAAGCACAAAGCCACCAAAAGCAACTTTCACCGTCAGCCTTTCGATTCAGCGTAGCACTTCCCCATGACACCAAACAGAAATGCTTTGCTTTCTTTCCACTATGTTCTTTAAACTCTCCAGAGTGACATAATTAATTACTTTAATGTCTCACTTCTCGTTCTTATACATCTCCCATACCTTGCCATCACTATATGATGTATAAATTAAGGTCTCAACCCCACCTGGTGATAAGGCGAAGTAGAAAATCTGTGTTCCCGAGCAACTAATCGTCTGGCCCCAAAACCTCAGTGACAGACACCCGGGAAGAGCATCCGCATGTCCCCCCCTCCAGCCCGGTGCCGTCAGCGGAGCAGCAGTCCCCATCCCTGTCCCTCTCCAGCATTGCTGTGCCGGTTCTCACCCAAAGGATCTCTCAAAGACTTGCCTCTGCAGACCAAACCCCGGCTCAGGCACGCACATGCGTTTCTGAACAAAATTAATCCTCCCCGCGCGTACGAGTCATGGGGTTACCCTCACTCTGGCTTTAAGTAAAAACAATAATGAAAAAGAGATCTCTCACAGGGGTTGTGTGAATGTAGCAAGATGCAGTTGTATATATACACCGTACTTCTTCCACAAAGCTGTGCCGCAAAGCGCTGCCACATGTCTCACAGACGTGGGAAAAGCGCGACGACGCTCCCCTAGTAGGTGGAAGCCACGCTGGTAAAACTCATTTGTGCTACAGGGAGGAGAGCCAGGAGCCTCCCGGGGTAACGCAGCTGTGGAGTCTGCCAGGCAGAGAGGGGCAAAGGAGGGAAGGGAAGAGCACAGAGGCCACGCTGCCCCTGGAGTGCATGGGCAGCGTGCTCCGGGCACCTCTTCCCGAGGACCCTGCAAACACCAAGCAGCTCTTCCCAAATATCCCTGCAAACAGTGGGGACTTTGTCCCCAGCATCCCTACAAACACTGGGTACCTCTTCCCGAGCATCCCTGCAAACACCGGGCACCTCTTCCTGACCATCCTTGCAAACACCAGGCACATCATCCTGATCATCCCTGCAAACATCGGGCACCTCGTTCAAGCATCCCTGCAAACACCGGCCATCTCATCCCGAGTACCCCTGCAAATACCAAGCATCTCATCCTGAGCATCCCTGCAAACACCAGGCACCTCTTCTCAAGCATCCCTGCAAACACTGGGCACCTTGTCCTCATCATCCCTGCAAACAGTGGGCAGTGCCAGAAAGCCACCTGCTGCCAACTCGCCTGTGCGCTTGTAAGGCTTCTTTCCCCGTCACCATCACCCTCCTGCCGCGGTGATGCCCAGCGGTGTCACTCAGCCGCTGAGCCCCTGTTCACGTCAAGTGCTGCCCAAAATGCCCGCGCGAGCACGAGTGAAGGAGAGAGCCAAGTCGTGACTTCCACCAACCTTGTGGTGACATGGCTGTACCCGTCACCAAAACACAGCTGCGGCCAGGACGTGGCACAACTACTCCCCAATAACAACAGTATGCAGGAGAAATTGTATAAATGACAAACCACAGGGATGCTGCCCTCGGCAAACATCTGCCCAACTCTACCTACGTGAAGGGCCCTCGGTGGGGCGGGGGTGAGCAGACCAAGGCCACCATGGCACATCCCGTCCCTGCGCCTGCACCCCGAGGAGCCGAGGCGTCCTCAAGCCTTAAACCAAAGTGCCACCTGCTGAGTCCCCAGCACTTCTCCTTCCCACGGTGTCCTCCCAGGGGGGGTTTCTAGCAAGGGGCTGACCACGGTTAATACTCAGCTCGCCGGAGTAAGCCACGTCTCAGCAAGCAGTCACTGCGCACGCGAAAGCACATGCTTCGGGTGGACACCGAGCATCAGCAAGCAGGTGACACCCCACCCGAGACCAGGGACACCTCTGCACATCCCACCCCAACACCGCAGGGTGGGTAACGCATGGACAGCCAAGCCAAGGGTCAAGACTTCCACGTCCACAGCAAAACCACCGCTTGCCCTGCTTCGGCATGGGGCAGAACACCGATAAGCCAGAACTCCTCGTGTGCCAGGCTCCAGCTGTGTGTTTCCGCCCCCTCTATTCGCGCGGGCGGCTGTAGCCCCACACCCCGGCACACAGGACGGACAAAGCCACGGAGTTTGTCATCTGCCCTTCCCCACTCCTCCCCAGAGCTACACCGGCCTTAAAATGGAGCTTTTTAAAGCCAGCGTTAAAAACACCAGCGACGAGCCGACCCCCCTTGGTAACAACAAAACCGGCCCAAAAACCTAAAGCCCAAATGAATGAGAAGAAAATTGCAAGGTAAAGTTTGCGTTCCCTGAACGCATGCCAGCTGCAGGGATCTTAGATTACACCGATGCAGCTTTCCAAATCTGAAATACAATCATTTTCTGTATTAAGGGCCCAGCCACCCTAATGGAGGCATAATTAGGCATTGATGCCATGCCCATACGAGAGAAGCTTGAAAAACTTAAATAAACTGTGAATGGCAGGATTAATACCGCAGCTTTTCATTTTGTACAGCTGTTTGAATACAGTACACTGCCTGTGATGGCATCAGCTGTTGCTTTGCTCCGGGTCAGTATTTTTGAGGTTAAAACAGGCAGTGCTTTTAAGCAAACGAAGAATTCCCCCTCTTATTGTTGGCCTGTTTATTTCGGCAAAGAGNAAAAAAAAAAAAAAAAAAAAAAAAGAAGACTAAAACGATAAAGAAAAAGCCAAACTGCAAACAAAATTAGCTGGCCAGATTCAAAGCCCAGTGACGCTAATAAGAGAATTTTAATTTACTGCGGTGGCCATTCAGGACGGAGGAGGGAGTAATGCAGTTTTGGAGATCATCCGCACAAGCGGGAATATCGTATAGATGCCTGGAGAGTCCTTGAGAAAATAGCTCACCTCGGCCCCGACTGAAGAGGAAAGACAATACTTTGGTGAAATAGAATTCTGTATTTCTAGGAAAGGCTCCAATGGCAAATTGCTCACTAATGCAAGGAGCCTTGTAAATTTTTAGTATGAATGGAACGGGCAGCGGCAGGAGTGTGACACGGCGCCGCGTTCGCACACACGGCTTAGCCAGTGAAAAGGAAATAAATAGGTTACTTATAAGCTCTAGAAGACACCCAAAAATACCTCTAACAACTCAAGCTCAGCGAACTCCACACAAGACTATAAAACAGCTCCCAAAACGACCTCACTGTTATTTTCTTTTCGCCAGGTAAATCAGTTCTCCTACAAGTTCATTCCCAGTCCTTGGGTTTATGGTTGGAAGTATCAGCTGAAAAGAGCTAATCAAGATTTCCTCGCCGCCTTTAAAAACTGGCTTATCAGCGGCCGGGGAAGAAACTGTACCTGGGCAGGGAGCACATCGGGACAGCGAACCACCACGGCGAAAAGAAAAGCGCTGAGTTTATCGGGCAGGAGGACCGATCCCAGGAGGATACACCCAGGAAACGCCACCCCCAAACCACAGCCTCCCCGCCTTTGCCCGTGCCACCTCAGCCACATCCGAGCCCCAAATCCCAGGCACCCTAAAACCCTTCCCATTTTTTTTTTTTTGCCCCCCCCCCCCAAGGCCAGCATTCCAAACAATATCGCTCTTGAGCTGCAGGAGCCAGAGGAGGGTGCGGAGCCCCGGCTGGGGCAATGACGAACGCCGGCGGTTAATTGCCGCTGCGGAGATGAACATGCCTAATAAAAAGCTTACCTAAAGCTGGTGGAGGAGCCAGCGCCCGGCCGGCCGAACCTCTCCAGGGCGGCGGGCACGAGGCCGCCAGGATGCTGGGGAAAGACGAATTAACTAAAAAGTTAATGTGGATGTTCTCATTGAAAAGAAAAGTGGCCTACTCCAAAGGGGATTAGGCTAAAGTGAACTAAGGCCACTTTACTTCTGAATGAGAGCATCCACACAATAGTGCAATGCACTTTAACTAATGCACTTTAATTTTACACCCAATCAATTTGTCTTACCTCTCCTGAGTGTCCTTGTGTGGACAAACCCGGAGATTCATCGAGTTTTGAGGCCGGGCGGGAACCATTAGATCAACCCATCTCGCTCCCCGTGCGTTATGGGCCGTTGCCTTTCACAGTTATCCCTTTATTGATCCCCAAAACCTATGGATGACTAACATATAACCTCCAACAGGGGGGAAAAAAAACAACTTTTCTTCAACGGCGCGCCCAGCCTGGATTTGAAGACACTTGCAAAACACGAAGGGGCTCGCAAAACAAGAAGCCACCGTGACTTTTGGCAGCCTGTCTCACCACCGACAAAAGTTAAGAAGGGGCAAATTCGGGCTCAAATCCGTTTATTTCCATCCTGCCTTCCCCACGCCCCACAATTCAGCAAGGAAATGGCAGTCTATGTATTATAATTTTTATATATATATTTATTTTTTTTTAATTGCAAACAGGCCTTTTGCTTTCAGGACAAACTCTGATTTTATTTTTTTTTTAATTTTTAAATTCAACTTGCAACGTTTAAATTTTGAACATTCGCCCTCGACGCCTACCGACAAAACTCAAACCCCCTTTTCCAAAATCCAGTAATCCCCAGAGACCGCTCGCCACCCGCGCTATCGCCTTCGTCCGCACAATGACCCACGTAAACCTGAAATCTCCGCGCCGCTCTTTACCTCTCCGACATACACACCCGAAAATAAATAAATGAAGCCACAACGGCAAGGACAGGGGGGAAAACTCGAGGAGTGAAGACTGCGGAGGCGATGGGAATCCCCCATGCCAGCAGCCCCTTCGCTAACAGAGACCGGACTGCCGCAGAAAAGTTGAAGCTTTCCAGGGATCTCACCTAAATTAAATAAAAGGAGTCCCGAGGACACCGGCCTGCAGGGATTCTGCTCTCACCCGCACTCCGAGGCTGGGTTACATCTCTTTTTATTTTTTTTTTTTCCCCTTTTTAAGGTAGTAAAAGGGAAAAGGCAACCGTTCTAAACATGCCAAAGAAGAGCTGAACCAACTGCCCTTAAGTCACGTTATAGAATACGAGCGGTGGGTTAGATACGGCGCTGTAAATTGGGGACAGAAATACACTCAAACCAGGGAAAACACAAAACCCAAGAGTTACCCTCTCCCAATATTGCTGCGACTGCGAGGAAAAAAAACCAACACAAACCAACAAATATAAACGCTAATTTCCCAATTAGTCAAAGCCCTCTCCAAGGAAGCGAGCATGGAGGGAGGGAAGGAGGGAGCACGCCGAGGACAGGAGGTGACACTGCAGTGCACCCCGCTCTCTTCATCTCCCACACGACCTCCACTGGGAAACGATTCCAGAAACCTTCAAAAAATTTTAACGACCGGTTCGAGACAACCCTCTCCTATTTTCTTAAATTTGTTTAGATTACACAAGATAGCTCCTTGCTGCGTGCTCATGTGACCAAAAAAACCAACCAAAAACCCCAAACGCAGAAATGCAAAACAAAACCAAACAAAAAAGATGCCCTAATTCAAAGAAGCTGTGCCGGATTTTCGCTGCTTTTTAAAGCAGTATTTATCAGCACGACCCACGCTTACTCATTGGGATTGAGTGCGATATAATCTGATTTTTTTCCGTGCTAACGTTGCCGTAACCCTCTCGCGGGCAGAGCCCATTCCCTTCATTGCTACCTGCGGACGACTTGAGACAGAAAGCCTAAACTCAAGGTAAAACTCTTTTTTTTTTTTTTTCCCCCCACAACTGCCTCGCCAACCTCCAAGTTGCCCCAAAATAACACATCTGCGGGTCCCTGACGCACAGACGCCACGAGGTTCCGCTTACAGGAACCCCTCGGGATACGCTCCCAAAATGTTTAGGATGAGTTCCAGGCTTACCTGGTGTTTAAACTCAGCTCTGTTGGGTTTGATTATCGACAAGGACGCCAAAAAAAATTGGGAAATTAAAGCATCCTTTGCAACAGAAGGTAACTTTAGTTTGAAAAACTTCACACAGAAGTTGGGCAAACTTAAGGAAAGCGACAAATATTACACCTCGCTGTAAGGATGGATCCGTTTGGGCTCTTGAATCGTTTAAAATCAAAAAAACAAAAAAACAAACAGCCCAAACCCGCAAAGATTCTTGAATTGAAATAATGAATTAAAAAAAATATATTCCATCTCGGATCTACTTAACAACGTATTTACTGGCTTAAAGAAATGGAGAGTGAAGAAAACCTTATTTTGCTAATACAATTTCAGCCACAGAGTTTCGGATGAGAACAGGTCCAGAATATAAATTACCGTGTTCTATCTCTACATTAACTAGTCTGCCAAACTTGGCCGTGGGAACAACTCCTAAATATCACCACCACCACAACAAATTACCTGAAAACAAACAAAAAAGGGTTCACTGGCTCAAGGTGGCATAAAGTCAGCGGCAGAAAATTAAATTTTGAGTCTTTAAAATGTTATTTTATTGGTCCTCCTCAAAGCCTGACATGGCTGTAACTCTTTTAATACGCAGAAAGAAGTTCTACCTGCACCCTCTGCGCTGCATCTATTATTTTGATGCTTTTTCCTCCAATATGGGAGTACATACGCCAAAAGCAGTAATATTCTTAGCTCACCGCCCCCTTAAAACCTTACACAGTTTGAAAATACCTACGAAGAAGTCCCCAAGTAAAACAGTATTTCTCAGTATTATTTTCCCCCCTCCCCAAGGCATTATTTTTGCATTGGCTGCAAGGTATAGCTCAATATATTTGAAGTATTTGGGAAAGTTAGTCTCGTCATAACTGGTCGATGCCCTAAACAACCCATCCACCTTCAGCTACGCTATGTATTGCGTTCCAGTTTATGACTCTTTCTTTGCAAAGAAGTAATTTTTCCATTTAAAAAAAATTAAAAAGCTGCTGTCTCACCGCATTTTGTTTAGAGAAACTCTGCAACCACGCGCGTTAAAAAAAAAAATCTATTGCAACATAACTAGAAATGTTGCTTTATTATATACATATATATATATGATATACTATCGCCCAAGAAGGGCCATCTAAAATGCCACAGTTGCAAACATTTAAGGCTGTAACAAAAACGACTGCGACTCCAGTATCAGTTTACTATCCTTCAACAATTTCCCTGACAGTGGAGTCAAATAATGTTGAATTATGTACCTTCTTACAGGAAGTCTTATTTCATGTTCATTTTTTGATCATTTCCCCTCCTAGTCCCTATAGGAATTTGGCTCCTTGCCAATTTGCCTTTAAAAGCCCCTGCGCACGTAACTGGCTTGCACGTTATTAAATGATAATTTTTTGTCAAGTAACGCTACTGCCGATTTGCTCAACAAGTTTATTTTCCGTAAGAAAGTACTGGTCTGTCCCTATAAAAATCCATCTTGTGCTGCTAAGGCACTTTATTCGAACACGGTGGCTACTTTATACCGGGTTTGCCATAAAGGGCTTTCTAAAGGCTTTCTGTAGCCATGCTCTTGTCCGGGAATTTTACAGTTGGGACCAGAGCACCTGGGTGCCAAGGTGACGTGGCTTCAAGAAAATAACCTCACGGTAATATTTTAGGATTCCCTACGAAACCAAATGTTCGCTACCTACCTACAGACAAGTCTTTGGGGTTTTGTGTTTTTTGTTTTTGTTTTTAAATCGGAAGGAGTTTTCCCAGCCGCATCACGCCAACAGCTGTGTTTTAAATCTTTCCGGGCTCCCACAAACATTTGAAAATTTAAACATGCAAATGTTTGAAAAGCTAATGATTTAAAAAAAAAAAAAAAAGGTTTATTTTGAAACTTTGTGGATGGGCTCAATCCTTCAGCTAGGAGGGTTGGTTTGTTGTTTTTGTTTTTTTTTTTAAAGTCCCGAGGCCTGGTTGTTCTCGCGTTCATCTATTCCCAGTAAAAACCCCAAACTTGTACTTCTAGAGCCGGACTGGTAAACAATGACCTCGCAGGTCCCGGCCTGGTCATGTCGGTGGGAGAAGGATGCTATTTGAGTGCCCTATTGCCACCAAGCTCCTTAAATCCCTGAACCATGGTTAGCACTGCAGGGCTTTGCTTCCCAAAAAATCTTAGCATTCGCCTCACGCCTTTCCATAGGCACTGGCATTGCCTATAAGGAAAGAATAAATAAGGGCAAACCAATAAATTAAAAAAAAAAAAACCAAACCAACAACAAACCCAAACTGTTAAGTGTAACCTTTACTACTACAATGTAAGAAAATGTAATTAAACCCGTAATAAAAGCTTTTACGCGCTTATTCCTTTCACTACGCAGCTCGGGGGGAGGCGGCCCCTCTCTCCACCCGCCCTTCCCTGCGCACCCGCGCAAGCCGGGGCCGCGCAAGCCGTAAACGCGCAGCACCGTCCTTAATTAGCCACCCCAGCGACAAGCACTCAACACCTTATTAACGACCCATTAAAAGCCCCGATACTCGGCACCGGAGTTTACCGGGCGGCCGCGCATCCCCCGTTAATACCCCCCCTCTCCATCCTCCCCCGCGCAACCTCCGCCTTCCACGGGTTTTATCCGCCCGCCCCGTCGGCCGGGTCGGGGGGGGGAGGGGGGAAGAGGGGAGGAAAAAGCACATTTTTCGCCTTTTTTGGAGGGGGAATGCCAAACCCTGCGGATGCCGCCCCGCACAGCGGGGAGAGGGGCCGGCTCCGGGCGCGCAAAATCCGCGCTCCTGGCCAAAAAAAAGAACGGGGGGGAAGGAGACCGCGAGGGGAGGGGGACACGGACACGACCCCTTCCCCCCCGACAACCCCAAAACTTCATTTCTTTTAGCTTTCGCTTTAATAAAATAATGATTCGTTGGGAAAATGGGGTATAAATCTTCATTTTGGAGGCAATTAAAGTGTTGATTTCATTCGTGCCCCTGAGCGATTCTTGTAATTTGCTCAAATAGCTTTATGTACCCAGCACTCCAGAGCTTTTAGAAACCCATTTTCTAGTTAGACTTGTTGGATTACAATTTTTATTCAACGGCAGCGAGCCGAACTTCCCCCACCTCGACCCTCGCTGTAGGGGCTCCCCTCGTTTTAACGCATTGCGCGGGGATGCTGCTAACCCACCCCACCCCCCCACCTCCCGGAGCATCTTCCCCCCAAAGCATCTCCCCCGGACCCCTGCAGCATCCCCCCCGGCTCCCCGAAGCATCTTCCCCCACCCCCGGGAGCATCTCTCCCGGCGCCGGGGGAGCATCTTCCCTCCCTCGGAAGCAACTCCCTCGGCTCCGGAGGAGCATCTCCCCCCCTCGGCAGCATCACCCCCCGGTCCACCGGGCATCTCCCGACCGCACTGCCCTCCTCAGCTTTTCCCTTTTGGAACAAAATTGGGAGGCGGGGGGTGGGGGAACAACCCCAAAAATAAAACAACCAAACCCCAAACCACATCTGCGCACATAAACCCCCCTTTGAAAAAGTTCACGCCTCCCTTCAAGCCTGCCCCCCCAATTTCCCCCCCCCTCTCTCCGGGCACCACCAGCTGCCTTTGGCACAGAGGAAGAAAATATTTTAAGATAAGTGGCCCGGGCTGCGATGCCACGCACCTTTCTGTCGGGAATCTTTAAAATAACTCCCGGGCTGCCTGGGACTGGTGATAATGGGAAAGCGGGTGAGGAAACTCCTGTCTGCTTGACTGCGCCTTGCTTGAACAAAAGGAAACCTCCAGAGTCGGGAGCTGATTACTCCCTAAGTCTGTATTTACGAAGCTGATCAGCGAGAAGAAAGAACTTAAGGGGGATGGGGGGGGGTTAGTCNACCGGGAAAACCCTTCAATTTTATTCAACTCGGGGAAAAAAAAAAACAAAACAAAACAACACAAAACCCCAACTAAATCTCAGCCGCTTCCATCATCCAGGAGCTTAATTTAGCTCTGGGCACCTCCTGAATGTCGCTCCCAGGAAAAGGCAAAGCTAAAGCCCAGCGGAGGGGACAGCCGCCGGGAGAAGGGGAGGGCAGAGGGGACAGACAGCTTTTCCCAGCTCATCCCCAGTTCCCACCTCGGCCACGGGCAGCTTTAAAGGTCTGAACCATCCCAGGCAAAACCGGGACATCGTCAAAGCCATGCAAGGTTTGCTTTGGGGGTTCAGAGATTTTGATTTATTTAGTTTTTTGTTTTTAAAAAAGAGAGGGGTTGAAAACTTGAAAGATCAAGGGAAATAATTTAAAACCAGGGGCCCGTTTTATTTTCTCTTTTTCTTTTTTTTTTTCCTATTAAGTAAAATAAAATGGGCGCGTTTGCAGCAGGCAGGCGTGCACAAAGCAATGTTCACTGAAGTCTAAAAGCGTTCGGCCAAGGAAAACTGACAAGACGGACTAATGAACCGTAGAGACGGGGAGAAAATAGCCAGTATTTGCTAGATTTCAAACCCTCTCTGTCTTCCCCGGACCACCTATCTCGGATTTTATTCTGATTTTGGGCAACGGCTCCAGCCCTTCCTTTTCCTTAAGCCACCAAGAAGCCAGCGATTCCCCACTAACCGCTCCTACGATTGTAAAGGGTAAATAAAATCAAGACAAAAATTAAAAGCGACAAGAAACAGGTCGAGTTTGCAGGCGATGCTTTTACAAGCTCATCTCGCCAGGTCGAATCCGGGAGCAAGCCTTAATGAAGCAATAATAGCCACATTATTCAAAAATTTTCATTTCGATGGAAATTTATCTAAAAGGGACTTAATCATATGCAAATAATAAAAGGAGGCGTAGTGACCCAAGCGAGCGATCTGCATACAAATTTCAGCATGTGCGGCGTTGCGAGATCATACCTGATCTGTTAGATTTGCTGATCTTGTTATGTCTTCACTGTCCGATTTTGATCCGCCCTCTCTATCGTCTATGACCAAATCGATAGGCATTTTTCCTTTCAAACAGCTAATATACCGGTGGCAGAAATTGTCACATAATTCGTGTACCTACATTATGACAGAGGGTAGTTTTTAAAAAAAAAAAAAAAAAAAACAGGGAAAAGAAAAAAAAAAAGGGGGGGGGAAAGGAAGAAAATATAATCAGGAATACATAAGTAAAATTGACAAGTGCAACCAGTCTCCCCCCTTCACCCCTGTGACATCAAAAGTCCTAAATAGGGGAAACACACTGCAATTATCCCCCCGAGACCTCTAGACGCATCCAGAATTAGGAATAACTTTCTTTTCTCGCAAAATAGAGATATCCCAGAAAATTGACAGTGACAAGATGATTCACAGGCTACAACATATTCAACACCCGTGTTAAATTCATCTGCTCCCGGAGCTGTGGCCATTAGAGAGGTGACCTGCATGGGTGACATTTAAGGTAAACTATTTAATTTCATCCGGTTATTTCATCATAAACCCTTTCCAAAGGGGGATGAGGACAGCAAAAAGGATTAGAAAAAAAATAAAAATAATAATAATAAATAAGTAAAGCCCGACGTGCTGGGCTGAACTACATTACAGGCATCCCTGCCCTGATATCCCCAGTCGCTCTAATAGACTCGTACCTGAGCCGCCTCGATTAATGGGCAGATTTTAACACATTTCGGGTAGAGCGAGAACAACCTGCCAGTTACGGTTAGATAAAGTGGCTGAGGCTGCCGAGAAACTTTTCAACTATTTAAAAACCTCTCAAAATGTTTATTTTTAGGAGAAAGGGAATTCTCTTCTAGGCCAGCTATCAATGACACGTAAAAAATCCTCAGGAAACCAGAGCGCACTTCCAATTTAATGTGAGCTCGGGTGACACCACCTTCTTAGAAATTAGCATTCTCCCTCCTAAGATTTCTAAAATAGCCAGGGAAAACAAAAAAACCAACCCCCAATCCACCCTGCATTTAGGCTGCAATCTCTTTCTTCTGCTCGGAGGTGTACAATATTCCCAGGAACAAGAGACAGACAGAACTATCAACTCTGCTTTGTCTCTGCAAAATGTTACAGGACAATCCATGCCCTGAGCCTGACCTGCAGATGGCTCTTAAGGAAAAAAAAAAAGAAAGAAAGAAAGAAATAATAAAATAATAAATCCCCCATCCCAAATAACTGTAACCAAAGTCTCTTCCACCGCTGAGAAAAAATAATTTTTTTTAATTTTTTTTTTTTTCTCCAAAAATCCCAATTTCAGGGGGTTTGGCAGAACCCACCGTTTCGAGTCTCATCTGCGGCACCACAGAACTGCAACTATTTATACAAAGCCAGCAAAGTATTACAATGAACACAAGGCCTGGGCGTTTGAGAGCCCGGTTTTAGAGGCTGAAATTGTAATTAAACTGCGAAGAGAAATGGACGCCAAGATTGGTCTTGACACTAATTACCAGAAAGAAAGACATTTATGCAAATTTACCAGAAGCCTGAACTTCAGCAGTACTGAAACGGAGGAAGGAGAAAGAGAAACGGAGATACAAAAATTACCTTCTCTAATTCCAGCAGATGAAACCTTAATACTTGTATGGCTTGAATCATCTGCAAAGACACAAACAACACGAGGATTTATCTCATTCCTGGATTTGGGGATATTTCCCACAGCCGCCCCCGCCGCACTTTGTAGCTTGACTTTTCTCTAGTAGTAAATAAAAAGTTGTTTTGATTTATGGCAATAACACTAAAACTTAATAGCGGTGGCTTTGTGCGCTGTTTAACGAGAAGCGATCTCGAGAGTTAACCAAAANAAGAAAAAAAAAACCCAAACCCAAACCAACCCCCAAACCCTATTGCAATGGAGCGACTAAATTATACAGATCATAAACGTTTCTTTAAAAAACAAACCCAAACAACCTTCTAAACGCCAGCGCCGGCTCCTCGCTTTGTAAAAGCGGGGAGCCAGACTCCTACAGCAGAGGCAAAATATTTGTTTATCCTGAAGGGAAGGGAAAAAAAAATAATAATAAAGACAGGAAAGAAATTTTTGGTGAGTTAACGAACGGTGCATCTCCAGCCACAGCAATCCCCTAACGTTTTCCCATCCAGCTGCTTCCAAGGTGCGCGGATAAATCCACGCTCCTCTTGGGTAGGCGAGTTCACCATCAAACCCGCAAGCTCCCCTTTTTGGATGGGGCTTGGCTTTTACGGATATCCTTATGGGAATTTTTTTTTATTTATTCTTTACTTCCATGCAATTCCCACACTGTATTTTACTTGTAATTATAAAAAAACCCAAAAACAACCCATCCTCATCACCATTTAAAAAAAATAAAAATCCATGTGAGAAATTTTCAATTTAGCACCACCAAACCACCTCTCTGGAAGACATAGAAGTTGTTTTGTTGTTTTTGTTGTTTTTTTTTTTTTAAATAAATAAAGAAAAAATAAATGGGAAGGGAAGGGAGGGTGGCAGGGTGGGGGTGGGGAGAGGAAGAAGTGTTGTTAACTCTTACCAAGTTATCCAGTTCAGGATTAGAGGAAAAGAGGGGTTTCTCTGCTCGGATCTAAATATAAAGAAAGGGGAGGAAAAGAGAAGGGGGGGGGGAGTGGACATAATAATAAAAAAGATGTGAAATATGGAAGCAGCAAAAGCAGACGTTATTATTTCTTGCTTCATTACACTGTCGGGTCCATTATGTAACCTTTCGTGCAAAGCCCTGACTGCGGGATTTTTAGTACATCAGCCAAACACTGGGACAAGTGAATCAAATACACCGAAAAATACCTCCGGAGCTTCCCCGGCAGAGCCCCGGCCCAGGCCGGGAAGCCGCGCAGCAGAACCCCTGCCGGGGCACACACCGCTCCCACCCACCCATTTCTTTAAGGGGGACGTAAATCCTAACATTTCCCCATTTATTTGAGGGGGGTTTTATTATTATTTTGGTTGGCCTTTTGGGGTGGTGTTTTTTTATTTTACCTCTTGCAGTAAGAGAGGGGGGAGGGGGAACGCGCATCTTTATCTCAACAGAGACTTGTTTTTGTCGTTAGGATTTTTTTCTTCCCCCCCCCCTTTTTTTTTTTTTTTTTTTTTTTTCCCTTTTACTGTTTCAACCCGGTTTTGCTGACCTGTTTGGCGAACACTGCTATGTCTTCATTGAAAGACTCAGAGGAGCAAACATCGCCTCCCGCTACCCCGGGCTCCCTGGGCGTGCATGTCGCTAATTCACATTTCTCAAAGATCAGTGCTAAAAGAGGGAACAGGGGGTGTCTGAAAGAAAATACAACAGTCACACACACGCAGAAGGGGGAGTGGAGGGGAATGAAAATAAAATACAATAAAATATCATAACGAAGCAAAAAGCAACCCAACGTGACAACAGTTAGTCCCGCAACAGCATGCGCAGGGAGGGGAGCACCCACTGAGGGGGGCTCCGGCATCCCCCGCCACTTCCCAGCCCTTTTCCGCAGCCAGCCAGCGGGCAGCCCCGCATCTCCCCGGCCCTGCGGCGGTGTCGGGCCGCAGATATTGTTAATACAACCTCAGGACAAGCTAAGAATGAAAAAAAAAACCCCAAGCCGGTTCCAGCAGCCATTTTGAATTAACTTTCCTTGTCTTTAGGAAAAAAAAAAAAAA
>VUYV01000798.1:113260-129456 GCA_008711295.1 Anarhynchus alexandrinus | reverse complement strand
CCCCCCCCCCCAAACCGTGAGCGCGCCCCAAACCTCCCGGCAGAGCTCTCCGCTCCTCCCGTTCCCGTTAAAACGCTGACCCCCCGGGGTCCGCCGAAGGCTCCCACCGCCCATTTTGGACTTCCAACCTTAAACTCGGAAGCCGCCGCGCCGAATTTAGAGCCCGAGCGTCCATATTTCAAGGGAGCAAACCAGGCAGCGGCTGTGCCATCGCCGGTGTTCGGTAACCGGTAACTGGTTTTCCGCGTTTCAGAACTGGGACAAACCGGTGTAGAAGGAAGTCTGTGGGATTTTTATTTTTTTTTAATGTGAGAGTGCGTTTTGGTGTGGTTTTCCCCCTTTTTTTTCCTGGCAGTTCTTTGGCGTAACGCTTTTAGCGGAGCAATGCCGGGGTCCGCGGGGCGGTGGGGAGCAGCCCCTGCGGGAGATCGGTCCGGAGGGACCCCCGGGAGGGGGGGGTTTAACCCCCCTCGAGCCAACCCCCCGGGCAGGAGTTCCCCCCTCCGTACCCTGCGTCGGCCTCTCGCTTTCTTCTCTCCTTCCCCTTGGCCGAAGCGGCGCTCGGCGCGGCCCCGGGCTGTGGGGTGGGAGGGGAACACGGCGCGGTCGGTTCCTCCAGCGCTCCGCGGGACTTTCCCCATCTCCCGTCGAGATGTTCCCCGGTGGTGTTGGCCGGAGATCTGCTGTAGGGACCCGCGGGCAGATTTTTTCCATGCCTTGAAGGAGTCTGGGGCGCGTGGGCACCTCCTTTCCCTTCTCTGTCCCGCTTTGACTTGCGTTACTTCCCCTACGTTGAGTTGGGGTTGTGGTGGTGAAGCTCTGAGGAAGAGGAGCTCTGGTGGGGACGGAGGTGTGGGTGAGAGCGGGTAACGGAGGGCAAACACGAAGGGTCTGAGATACTCTCGGTGTAGGACAACTCCAGATCTAGCAGGAATAATCTCCAGGAAGTAAAGATGCCGGCTTGGCCGTTCCCACCACGTGTACGTGATCTCTTTGTCTTACACCTTCTCCTTTCTCTCCCGGGGCAGATGGTGGTCTGGAGGAGATGGTGGAGGAGCTCAACAGCGGGAAGGTGATGTACGCCTTCTGCAGGGTGAAGGATCCCAACTCCGGCCTGCCCAAATACGTCCTCGTCAACTGGGTGAGTGGGGACCTGGTGGAAATAAATCACTGTCTCTCCTTTCCATTCTCTCTGGAGTTGTGGTTGCCCATCTAGGATGGGGTTTTTTTGCCCCTCTACTCCACCATGGGGAGACCCCCCTGCAGTGCTGCCTCCAGCTCGGGGGTTCCCACAGCAGAAGGACACGGAGCTGTTGGAGCGGGGCCAGAGGAGGCCCCGGAGCTGCTGCGAGGGCTGGAGCCCCTCTGCTGGGAGGACAGGCTGGGAGAGTTGGGGGGGGTTCAGCCTGGAGAAGAGAAGGCTCCGGGGAGACCTGAGAGCCCCTTCCAGTGCCTAAAGGGGCTCCAGGAGAGCTGGGGAGGGACTTTTGACAAGGGCATGGAGTGATGGGACGAGGGGGAATGGCTTCAAACTGGAAGAGGGGAGATTTAGATGAAATATGAGAAGGAATTGTTGCCTGTGTGGGTGGTGAGCCCCTGGCGCAGGTTGCCCTGAGAAGCTGTGGCTGCCCCATCCCTGGAGGTGTTCAAGGCCAGGTTGGACGGGGCTTGGAGCAACCTGGGCTGGTGGGAGGTGTCCCTGCCCAGGGCAGGGGGTGGCACTGGGTGGTCTTCAAGGTCCCTTCCAACCCAACCCACTCTGTGATTCTATGATACGATGGGTTGAATGAGGCACTGGAGGATCAGCAGGAGCCCGGAGCCCTCACGGTGTGGCCGTTGTCCCTGGGCAGGAGGCTCGCCGTGTCCCCTTGGGCAGAGCGGGCTCTTTTCCCCCCTCGCCGTGGCCAGCGGCGGACGATTCGCAGGCTCAGACCGCGGTGCTGCTGCTCTAAAACCCGCCGGCGGTGGGACGCTGGGCTGAGCGGGCGCCGGTGGTTTCTCTTTGCAGACTGGCGAAGGCGTGAATGACGTGAGGAAAGGAGCCTGCGCCAACCACGTCAGCACCATAGCCAACTTCTTAAAGGTTTGGTCCTCTCTTTGGTGGGTCCTCCCCCGGATCGGTGGGCTGGGGAACCCTGCGTGGCTCACGCTGCTCTTTGGGGTGGCGTAGAGGCAGCACCGTGGTCAGGAGATGCTCAGGGTGACCACAGGAGTCCATCCTCCTGCGGTGTAGGACAGCCCCAGGTGTGCCACACAAATGGGGCAGAACGAGCCTCTTTCTCCCCCGAGGGACTTTGGCTTTCGCAGCGTTGCGTTATCTCTCTGGTGGACAACAAGTTGCCCTGAGGCAGCAATGTGCCCTGGTGGCCAAGAAGGGCAATGGTCTCCTGGGGGGCATTCCAAAGAGCGTGGCCAGCAGGTCGAGGGAGCTCATCCTCCCCCTCTACTCTGCCCCAGTGAGGCCACATCTGGAGTACTGTGTCCAGTTCGGGGCTCCCCAGTTGAAGAAAGACGAGGAACTACTGGAGAGAGTCCAAGCAGAGGGCTACGAAGACGTTCAAGGGACTGGAGCATCTCTCTTGTGAGGAAAGGCTGAGAGACCTGGGGCTGGTTAGCCTGGAGAAGAGAAGACTGAGAGGGGATCTCATCAGTGCTTATCCATATCTAAAGGGCAGGTGGCAAGGGGACGGGGCCAGACTCTTTTCAGTGGTGCCCAGCGATAGGAAAAGGGGCAACGGGCACAAACTGGAACATGGGGAATTCCATCTCAACGTGAGGAAAAACTTCTTTCCTTTGGTGGTGCCAGAGCACTGGAAGAGGCTGCCCAGAGGGGTGGTGGAGTCTCCTTCTCTGGAGACATTCCAAACCCACTTGGACACCATCCTGTGTACCTGCTCTGTGAGACCCTGCCTTGGCAGGGGGGTTGGACTGGATGATCTCCAAAGGTCCCTTCCAACCCCGACCATTCAGTGGTCTCTGAGTGGCTGGTGACCTCCCTTTCTCACCTGAGCTCTTTTCCTTCCCTTGGGAGCTCCAGGAGCCTATCAAAGCGGCATGGAGGGTTTGGTGGCTTCTAGAGTCACCCTCTCACTCCTGTGCTGGCTTTCTCCTCGCTCAGGGGGCTCATGTCACCATCAACGCTCGTGCGGAGGAGGATGTGGAGCCTGAGCTCATCATGGAGAAGGTTGCCAAGGCCTCTGGGGCCAACTACAACTTCCACAAGGAGAGCAGCAAGTTCCAGGACTCAGGCCCTCAAGCTCCCGTGGTGAGTTGGCTCCATGAGGGCTTTCTGGACCTTCTGGGCTCGCCGTTGGGCAGAGTCTTCTGCCACCGTCACCCTGCGGTGGAAGGGGCTCCCCATGCTTTGACGTGGCTGAGGAAGCACCGATGGTTTTGGCCAGGGCCGGTTCCTCTCTGTGACTCGTTGCGGAGTGAATCAGGGCAAGGGGACGGGGTGGTGGCCCAGCCGAGATGTCCTCACAGCAAAGGGAAAGCCTGAGCTCTCTTCTCCATCGACCCAACCATTTTTCTAAGCAGGACTGATTCCCCCCAGTTCTAGTCTGGTTTTTAGAGACTCTCAAGCTCCAGCTTTTTCCAGAGAAGCTGTGGCTGCCCCATCCCTGGAGGTGTTCAAGGCCAGGTTGGACGGGGCTTGGAGCAACCTGGGCTGGTGGGAGGTGTCCCTGCCCAGGGCAGGGGGGGTGGAACGAGATGATCTTCAAGGTCCTTTCCAACCTCAACCATTCTGTGATTCTATGGAGAAGTTCTTCCTTGTGAGGGTGGTAGGACAGTGGAACAGGTTGCCCCGAGAAGCTGTGTCTGCCCCATCCCTGGAGGTGTTCAAGGCCAGGTTGATGGGGCTTGGAGCAACCTGGTCTAGTGGGAGGTGTCCCTGCCCAGGGCATGGGGGAGGAACTGGATGAGTTTTAAGGTCCCTTCCAACCCAAACCAGTCTGTGATTCCATGATCGGCGAGGCCTGGGGCTTCTCCGAGGCTGTGGTGCCGCCGGGGGACAGTGAAGGAGCGGTGTTGGTGCAGCAGCAGATTTTTGACCCTCTTTGCCAACGAGCGCTGAGGTTCTCCCGTGGCGCCGTGAAGCGTGGAGGCCGCGGATCTCAGCAACTTCCTTTCTGTCGATGTGGAAACGTTCTGTAGAAAGGTGGCGCGTGGTTTTTTGGGTTTTTTTTTTTTGTTTTTTAACGCCCGCCCCCGAGCCGTGAGGTTTCGGAGCCGTAGAAAGGAGAAGCTCGGCCGCGCGTCCTCTCCCGCTCAGCTTTGGTTTTGACCCTTGCTCGTGGGCGAAGAGCGAACCTGAGCCCCTCGTTGTCCCCTCGGGCCACCTTCCCCCTCCCCAACCCCGCAGCCCGCCGTCCCTCGGCCCCGTGGCGCTGGTTGTCCTCCGCTGGGGGAGGTTGAAGCAGGGTCCGACCCGGCCCGTAGCGGCAGCGACGAGCTGCCAAAAAGCCCCGGGGGACCTGTTCTTGTAGAAAACCGCCAAAATTGTGCTTGCTCAGCGCCTCACCCTTCTGTGTCCCCCCCTCCTCCTCCTCCTCTCCCCTCCCCAGGGCTCCGTCTACCAGAAGACGAACGCCATGTCGGAGATCAAGAGGGTCAATAAAGATAATTTCTGGGCCAAAGCCGAGGTGAGCGCGGCCGCGTCTCTCCAGCAGCCGGGCACGGGCGAGTGGGACGAGGCGTTGGGATGGAGTTCGGAAGGGGGTTCGGATGAGTCTTCCCCCCCCACCACCACCACCACCACCATCTCTAACCGGGGCTCTTCCCGCCCCGCAGCGGCCCTGGGCTGACTCCGGGGGTGCAAAGTTGGGGAGAAAAGGGAGTCTTGAAGAGCAATCGGTGCTTTTCCTCGTGGCTTAATTAGGCTGGCGCAGAGGTGGGAGGGGTGGAAGGGTGCAGCCCAGTGGCCAACTCCATTTTGGGTGAAGAAGCTGGGTTTTTTTTTCGCCTTTCCGAAGGCAGTGCTCCAAGATGGAAGAGCAGAGCAAAGCTGCTCTCCGTTTCCTTCCCCTTCGGGCTGGGTTTTTTGTTTTTCGGCGGGGTTTTAGGGGGGTTTAGCGACAGCCCGCGAAACCTTCAGGCCGTGGAAGCGTTCCGGGAGGCGCTGGTGGCACCGCGCGACGTGCCGAGACCCGGGGAGAGGGTTCTCGGAGCTGCTGAGAGCGAAACCCACGACTTTTTGCTCCTCTCCCGTTAGAAAGACGAAGAAAACCGTCGGCTGGAGGAGAAGAGGAGAGCGGAGGAGGAGCGGCAGCGGCTGGAGAGGGAACGTCGGGAGCGGGAGCTGCAGGAGGCGGCGGGGCGAGAGCAGAGATACAAAGCGAGATCCAACGAAATCGAAGCCCAAAAGTGAGTGCCGAGCGGCGGTACCGATGCCCGGAGCCCGTCCCGCTCTCCGGTGTCTCTCGGTGGTGCTGCGTGCCCTCGTCACCACCTCGTCCCGGCCCCGCTCCGGCCCCGGCGTTGCCAGCGGAGGGTCGATCGTTGATCGCCTCCGCGCGTTCCCCGCTGCTGCGACGCCAAGAAAACTCGAAGGCAGTGGTCGGGGTTGGGGGGAGGGGGGATCTTGGCTGGCGCCGGGACGGGCTCGGTTGCCCCCACGGCTCCGTGTAGGTCCAATCCTGATGGCCCCAACGTCGGTCTGCTCCTGCCGACCTGGGAACGAGCCGCCTTCGCCGTCGCTCCCCTTCCCGCAGCGGCGGTGGGGGTTGTCCCGGGGGGTTCTCCGCCTGGGGGTGCCCCCAGCAAAGCCCCTGGGGCGCAGAGAGCATCTTCTCCCGCCGCCGAACCTCCTGATGTGCTCGTCCGACGCCATCCCCGGGGCTCCCTGCCCGCGGATCCTGCCCCAGGACCCAGTCCTCCCAGTGCTTCTGAAACCCCTGGCCACCGTTCGCGGGGTGCCGGTGGCCCGGGCCGGCTGGCGGAGGGCTCTGAGCCCTGCGGAGAGGAGGCGGTGTGCGCGGGGACCGGCGTTGGGCTGGTTTCCTTCCTCTCCGAGCCCAGCGTGACCCCCCCCCCNCCCCCCGGTAGGTGGTGGAACTCACTTCTGCCGGCAGCCGCGGGGCTCTGCCTTCCCCTTCCGAGCTGGGATGGGGAAATCTGCCCGCTCCCTCCGTGCCGGGGGTGCCGAGAGCAGAGATAGAAAGAGATCCAATGAAATCAAAGCTCAGAAGTGATTCCCGAGCGGCGGTAACGATGCCCGGAGCCCATCCCGCTCTCCGGCGTCTCTCGGTGGTGCTGCGTGCCCTCGTCGCCACCTCATCCTGGGTGTCCATGACCCCGGAGGAAGGGTTTTCCCCTGTTTGAATCATAAAATCATCTAGGTTGGAAGAGACCCTTGGGATCATCGAGTCCAACCATCTACCCTACTCTACAAAGTTCTCCCCTACACCGCATCCCCCAACACCGCATCCCCCAGCACCGCATCCCCCTACACCGCATCCCCCAACACCGCATCCCCCAGCACCGCATCCCCCTACACCGCATCCCCCAACACCGCATCCCCCAGCACCGCATCCCCCTACACCGCATCCCCCAACACCGCATCCCCCAGCACCGCATCCCCCTACACCGCATCCCCCAACACCGCATCCCCCAGCACCGCATCCCCCTACACCGCATCCCCCAACACCGCATCCCCCAGCACCGCATCCCCCTACACCGCATCCCCCAACACCGCATCCCCCAGCACCGCATCCCCCTACACCGCATCCCCCAACACCGCATCCCCCAGCACCGCATCCCCCTACACCGCATCCCCCAACACCGCATCCCCCAGCACCGCATCCCCCTACACCGCATCCCCCAACACCGCATCCCCCAGCACCGCATCCCCCTACACCGCATCCCCCAACACCGCATCCCCCAACACCACATCTCTTTGGTCCCACCATTTGAAGCATCTCCTTGCTGTTGTCCCCCCGGGGTGGCCTGGAGCTCCTCGTCCGGCCCCACAAGTGAGGGGGCAACGTCCCTTCCTCTGATCTTCCCGGCGTAGCTGCAGCAGCGGGATGAGGTCCCAGCAGAACCCCAGTTAACCCCGGTTGGTCTTTTGTCGCCGTAGGAGATTCCAGCAGCAGCGGGAAGCCGAGAACAGGGAGAAGGAGCAGCAGCAGTGGGTGAGCTTTGGCGGCGTGGCCCCCGCGGTGGGGTTTCTCCCCGCGTCCCTGCTCCGGTTTCGGAGCTTTGTACCTCGGCTCGCGCCGGTGCTGCGAGGGCCGGGTCGCCCCCAGCCCCCCCCCACCTCCGGGGGAAGCGGAGTTTCAGACTCCGGCTTGGGGAAGAGCTCTGGGGACGCGGGAGGAGATGGAGATCTTGTCCCAGGGGAAAACTCCTCTGTCGCCCTCCCAGGTCCGGGGGGGGTTTTCTGCCCCTTCACCCTCCATCGCTGTGTCTGTTCCTTGTTCCCGTTTCGCCGGTCCTGGGGCTGGAAGGGGGAGAATGGGGCAGGATGGGGGAGAATGGGGCAGGATGGGGGAGAATGGGGCAGGATGGGGAAGGAGGGGGCGGCTTGCCACCCCCCGAGGCTGCAGCAGCCCCTCTCTTTGCCGCAGAAGGAGCACGCCGAGGAGTACGAGGCCGGGCAGCGGAAGGGCTTCAAGAGAAGCGAATCGGTGGAGAAAGCCCAGGTAGGCTTCGCTGGGGAGGGGGACGGCGGCTCCCCGCTTCCCCGCTGCCCCCCGGTGCCGTGACGGAGGGGTTTGCGCCCCCTTCGCCTTCGCAGGAGGCCGCCTCGCTGATAGCGCAGAGGGCGGTGAACCCCCGGGACATCTTCAAGCAGAAGGAGAAATCGGTGCCGGCGGACGCGGCGGCGGCTTCCCAGCCAGGTACGGCACCGGGCGCGACGAGCCGCTTCCCTGTCCCCAAATAGAGTGGTCCCAANNNGGGGGGGGGGGGGGGGGGGGGGGGATGTATTTGGGATGGGCCATGGTTGCGGCTGAGCACGGGTAGCTCTCATCACACTCGTCGCACCCGGCAGCGTGGCGGTGAGGCTGCGCCGAGGCGGAGGTTTTCCATCCTTGGACTCGACTCACGAAGCTTAAATTTAAATTTTTAAAATGAAAATTGAATATATTAGTGCCGGAAAGGGACCGCGGCCGCAATCTATCCCGACTGCTGTAAATTCCACCCGATTTTTTTTATTTTTGGACGTTGGGTGGAACCGAGCAGGAGCGCGGCTCTTTAGAAGAGACCGCCGTGATCTATGGGGTAGAAAGCGGGAAGGCGTGAAAAACCGAAGCTGGAAGCGGCCGAGAGCACGCGATGCCCCGGGATGAATGTCTCCTCCTCGCCTCGGCCCGAATTAATTCGGAATAGGCGCTTTTGTTTCGCGGTAGGAGCGGGCGCGCGCTCCCTCGGGTAGGCGAAGCCGTGGAGAACGTCTTAAAAAGATGGTTCAAACCATCGCGGAGGGGACGGCTGATTCCTGAGGGTGAGACGGTTGCGTGTTAAGTGTTTCTAACGTTTCTAGTGCGAACGTCCGGGCTGCTCCGAAAATCCCGGAGAGGCGGCGGTGTCCTTCTCTTCTTCCCCAAAATCATGTGTTTTTTATATTTATTTTTTTTTTTTAATTTTCCCCTTGGCTGCAGCTACTGCTGTAACCGGTAGACAAACTTGTTTTCCCCAACCAGGATTAGAGCTGGAAAATCCTGCTTAGGAGGATAACCCCGCGGTGGGCTCCTAAGGCAAAAAGCATCCGACAACTCCCTTCGGTGACTAACGCCGGGGGAGTCCCGGGGCGGTCGCGGTGCGGTTGAGAGCCTCCATGCCTGCCCGGCTCCTGCAGCACGTTTGGCTCCTTCTCCCAGAGTCCCAGATTGGTCGGGGTTGGAAGGGACCTTTGGAGATCATCCAGTCCAACCCCCCTGCCTTGGTCTCGCAGAGCAGGTACACAGGATGGTGTCCAAGTGGGTTTGGAATGTCTCCAGAGAAGGAGACTCCACCACCCCTCTGGGCAGCCTCTTCCAGTGCTCTGGCACCACCAAAGGAAAGAAGTTTTTCCTCACGTTGAGATGGAATTCCCCATGTTCCAGTTTGTGCCCATTGCCCCTTTTCCTATCGCTGGGCACCACTGAAAAGAGTCTGGCCCCGTCCCCTTGCCACCTGCCCTTTAGATATGGATAAGCACTGATGAGATCCCCTCTCAGTCTTCTCTTCTCCAGGCTAACCAGCCCCAGGTCTCTCAGCCTTTCCTCACAAGAGAGATGCTCCAGTCCCTTGAACGTCTTCGTAGCCCTCTGCTTGGACTCTCTCCAGTAGTTCCTTGTCTTTCTTCAACTGGGGAGCCCCGAACTGGACACAATACTCCAGATGTGGCCTCACTGGGGCAGAGCAGAGGGGGAGGATGAGCTCCCTCGACCTGCTGGCCACGCTCTTTGGAATGCCCCCCAGGAGACCATTGCCCTTCTTGGCCACCAGGGCACATTGCTGCCTCAGGGCAACTTGTTGTCCACCAGGACTGCCACGTCCCTCTTTGCCAGAGCTGCTTTTTACAGGTCAACCCCTAACCTGGACCGGTGCATGGGGTTATTCCTCCTGAGGTGTAGGACCCTACACTTGCCCTTGTTGAACTTCATTAGGTTCCTCTCCGCCAGGCTCTCCAGCCTGTCCAGGCCTCGCTGAATGGCGGCCCAGCCTTCCGGTGTGTCAGTTTTGTGCCATCAGCAAACTTGCCCAGGGTTCACTCTGTGCCCTCATCCAGGTCGCTGATGAATATGTTGAACAAGACCCCAGTACTGGCCCCTGGGGAACACCGCGGGCTACAGGCCTCGCACCGGACTCGGCGCCGCTCATCCCGACCCCCTTCCGCCCTTTTCTAGGAAAGCTTCGCAGCCCTTTCCTGCAGAAGGAGGTGAACTCTGTGCCGAGTCCCGCCTCTCCTGTCTCTCCTGCCCGCGATGCTCCCGCAGCCGCCTTCACCTCCTCCAACGCTTGGGGGACACCTCCGGCCTCTCCGGTACCCGCCGCAGGTGCGTGGCTTTGCTCCCTCCCCTGACCGAAGCTTTTCACCTCGCCTCTCCGCACAGGAGCCCCAAAATCGGGCATTTTGTGGCCAGGCTCCTGCCTGGGCAAAGGGCGAGGGGGTCTTTCAGGCAGAACCCCCTCTGCTGAAGCCATTTCTGGTTCCATCACCGCTGCGCTTGGCTCAGTTTCATCGTTCTTCATTAATTTGCACGATTCTCACCGGAATACTATCGATAACTGCGTATGGCAACTGTGGTAGTGATGGCATCTAGTGGGAAATTATACCGCTATAGAAAGCTCCAGGGAGACCTCAGAGCCCCTTCCAGTGCCTAAAGGGGCTCCAGGAGAGCTGGGGAGGGACTCTTGGTCAGGGAGGGGAGCGATGGGATGAGGGGGAACGGTTTGACACTGAAAGAGGGGATATTTAGATGAGATATGAAGAAGGAATTCTTGGCCGTGAGGGTGGTGAGCCCCTGGCACAGGTTGCCCCGAGAAGCTGTGGCTGCCCCATCCCTGGAGGTGTTCAAGGCCAGGTTGGATAGGGCTTGGAGCAACCTGGGCTGGTGGGAGGTGTCCCTGCCCAGGGCAGGAGGGGTGGAACTCGATGATCTTCAAGGTCCCTTCCAACCTCAACCATTCTGTGATTCTATGGAGAAGTTCTTCCTTGTGAGGGTGGTGGGACAATGGAACAGGTTGCCCAGAGAAGCTGTGGCTGCCCCATCCCTGGAGGTGTTCAAGGCCAGGTTGGACGGGGCTTGGAGCAACCTGGGCTGGTGGGAGGTGTCCCTGCCCAGGGCAGGTGGTGGAATGAGATTATCTTCAAGGTCCCTTCCAACCCAAACCACTCTGTGATTCTATGAAATTACAATTAACGTGATACAGTTTGATACATTGGCTGTGCTCACCCAAAATCAGTCCCCCTGAGGCACACATCGGACTTCCCCATCCTCTTGCATCGTCACCCACCAAGTGCACCCGGGTCCTTGAGCGGAAGCAGGGCTGGGTTTGCCTTTACCCGTGGCAGGAATAACCCAGAGGGTTTTCCGTGACACGTTCTTCATGTGCCCGACGGGGACTTTACCCCCTTCTGCCGCCCGTGGAAGGTTTGACTGGGCAGGGCCGGGTCGGTTGGCAGATCTCCTGGTGATAACGAACCAGGTGGCCTTTGCTAAATGCGTGGCCCGACGTCTGAAGGTCCCACCACCCGTTGCTCTCAGGGTAGTTTTCAAGAGTGTGGCTCTTCCCGGAGGCTGGTGCGTGATGTGGGGTGGGATGTACCCACTCAGAGACTCTGTGGCTCAGGTGTCCCTGAGGTTGGTTGGGAAATGAGTCCTGTTGTCCAACTCAACTCTTTCCGGGGTGCTGTGGCACCATAAAACTCGCTTTTCAAGGCCCGGGGTGGTGTTCTGGGTGGTGGTGTGGGGCACGGGGTATGTCTCCAGCTGAGCGTGGTGCTGAGGATGGGGACAGAGGAGAGTTGTCCCTGCCCGGTGCCAAGGTCCCTTGTTTCCTCCTCACTCTTAGCAGGAGGTTCAGGAGGAGAGGGTTGCAGGAGGTTCAGGGTTGTGGTTAGTGGTGCAGAGTGCTGTTGGAGGTCAGTAACGAGTGGTGTCCCTCAGGGGTCAGTACTGGGTCCAGTCCTGTTCAGTAGATTCATCAATGACCTGGATGAAGGGATAGAGTGTACCCTCAGCAAGTTTGCTGGTGACAAAACACTGGGAGGAGTGGCTGACACGCCGGAAGGCTGTGCCACCATACAGCGTGACCTGGGCAGGCTGGAGAGTTGGGTGGAGAGGAACCTTATGAAATTCAGCAAGAACAAGTGTAGGGTACTGCATCTGGGGAGGAATAACCCCATGCACCAGTGCAGGTTTGGGGCTGACCTCCTGGAGAGCTGCTCTGGGGAAAGGGACCTGGGAGTGCTGGTGGCCAACAGGATAACCAGGACCCAGCAATGTGCCCTGGTGGCCAAGAAGGCCAATGGCATCCTGGGGGGCATCAAGAAGAGCGTGGCCAGCAGGTGGAGGGAGGTCATCCTCCCCCTCTGCTCTGCCCCGGGGAGGCCACATCTGGAGCACTGTGTCCAGTTCGGGGCTCCCCGGGTCAAGAAGGACAGGGAACTGCTGGAGAGGGTCCGGCAAAGGGCTACGGAGATGATGAGGGCACTGGAGCATCTCTCTGCTGAGGAAAGGCTGAGGAAATTGGGGCTTTTCAGTCTGGAGAAGAGAAGACTGAGGGGGGATCTCATCAACGCTTATCAATCCTTCAAGGGAGGGTGCCAGGGGGATGGGAACAGTCCTTTTCCAGTGGTGCCCAGTGACAGGACAAGAGGGAACAGGCACACACTTGACCATAGAAGTTCCATCTCAACCTGAGGAGGGATTTCTTTACTTTGAGGGTGGCAGAGCACTGGCACAGGCTGCCCAGAGAGGTGGGGGAGTCTCCCCCTCTGGAGCCATTCCAAACCCGCCTGGACGCCGTCCTGTGCCACTGCTGGAGGTGCCCCTGCTCTGGCAGGGGGTGGCACTGGGGGAGCTCCAGAGGGCCCTCCCAACCCTCACCAGTCTGGGATTCTGGGATTCTGTGACATCTCCTGGCTGATAGGCTGAAATTCAGCTCCGTCCACCCCCAGAGCCCCTCTCCACCCCTCAGACCTTTCCAAAATGCCTTCGAGATGCAGCAAAGGAGGTTTCCCACCCCTGGGCGGTGATGTCCCCCTGGGCAGCAGAGCGCGGGGCCAACGACCACCTCTAGCAGGTAGACAGGGCTGAGTTTTGCCATCCCAGTAAAGACCAGAAGATGTCCGCATGTCCTTGATGCGGCGCTCCGAGGGCGGTGAGGCAGGGAGAGGGATCCGAGCTCTGAAGTGCTTTCTCTGCTTGTGGGGAGATGCTCTGTCCCCTTTCGGGTGGTTTGGGTGGGAAGAGCGAGGCTGGAGAAGGGCTGGCTCCGTCAGGAAGGTCTCCCCGTGGTGTTGCCTTGTCCTTGAAGGGCTGTGTGGTTTCACCGTCCCCGCTGGCTCGTCCCCAGCTGGCCAGGCTCCTCGCTGCCTTGGCCCGAGGCTGCTCCGGAGCTTTTGGCTTCAGGAAGGTGGGAGTTGGGAAACGACCTCCAAACTGCCTTTTCCTAAAAAAAAATAAATCATAGAATCATAGAATGGTTTAGGTTGGAAAGGACCTTGAAGACCATCGAGTTCCAACCCCCCTGCCATGGGCAGGGACACCTCCCACCAGCCCAGGTTGCCCAAGGCCACGTCCAGCCTGGCCTTGAACACCTCCAGGGATGGGGCCTCAACAACCTCTCTGGGCAACCTGGGCCAGTGCCTCACCACCCTCACAGTGAAAAACTTCTTCCTAATGTTCAATCTAAACCTGCCCTCTTCCAGTTTGAAGCCATTCCCCTTCGTCCTGTCACTCCATGCCCCAGTAAAAAGTCCTTCCCCAGCTCTCCTGGAGCCCCTTTAGGCACTGGAAGGCCGCAATAAGATCTCCCCGGAGCCTTCTCTTCTCCAGCCTGAACACCCCCAACTCTCTCAGCCTCTCCTCATAGGAGAGGCTGAATAAATTAAAATAAAATAAAATAAACCAAAACAAACCCAACCCCCCAAAAAAATGGTTAAAAAAAAAAAAAACCAAACTCTTTGAGGGTTCAACGAAATGCTTCAGCCGGAACACAGATTTTCTTTGGTGGAGCAAAACCACGGTCGCAGAGCGCTTCGTTATCCTTTTTCTGCCGTCCGCCCCCGCGGTTGGGGACCAGGGCCGAGCTCCGGCAGTCCCCAGGCTGCAACCACCACTAGATGCTGCTCTTGGCCAGGGTGTCTGCTCCAACCTTCTCCGCCAGGCTTGGTCCTCACCACGAGGCACGGTTCCTCTTGAGGAAACTTTATTCCTTTCCCCATCGGAGCTCCCGGATCTCTCCCGTGGCCTTTTTATCGTTCCCCAAACCCCTCCTCGTCCCGTGGCGGGGTTCGTGCACATCGAACCCATCCCCTCTGTAGGACAGGAGACGCCGGGGGACATCCAGCTCATGCCAGAACCTTGGTGGCACTTCGGGCTGGAGCAGGAGCGGGGCGAGCGAGGGGACAGGGAGAGGTTTTGGTGACGGATATGGTGGCGTTTCTTTCGCAGGACGAGACTCTGGGTACAGTTCGAGCCTCCCGGTTTCCCAGGGGGATGAGGCGAATCTGTACGAGGAGCCGCCGGACCCCACGGCCATCTACGAAGAACCCCCTCAGGTTGGTGCGGGGGGAGGACGGAGGGGAAAATGGCGCCCGAGAGGCGGTCGGGATCCTCACGCCACACCGTGGCTTTGGCTCGTCTTTTAGGCTGAGTCCGGAACGAGCGTCACCGGGAGTCTCCGGTGCTCGGAGCCCGGCTGCCCGGGCTAAAATCGGTGGGAAAGGGAGGAAGGGCGGCGCCGGCACGGTGAGGGGATGGTGCTGCGTCCCTTCACCGCGCCGCCCGCCGGGGACGCTGGTGCTGAGCGCCCCTACCCCATCCCGCACCCCGGGGTGCTCCGGCTGCTGTCACCGCCCCCCTCCCTCCCGTCAGCCTCTTTGCCAAAGCGATTCCTCCTCCTCCTCCTCCTCCTCCTCCTCCTTCTCCTCCATCCTCCTCCATCCTCCTCCTCCTCCTCCTCCTCCTCCTCCTCATTCTCCTCATCCTCCTCATCCTCCTCTTCCTCCTCTTCAACCTCTTCCTGCTCTTCCTCCTCTTCCTCCTCCTCCTCATCTTCCTCCATCCTCCTCCATCTTTCTCCTCTTCCTCCATCTTCCTCCATCCTCCTCCATCCTCCTCCATCCTCCTCCATCTTCCTCCTCTTCCTCCATCTTCCTCCTCTTCCTCCATCTTCCTCCATCTTCCTCCTCTTCCTCCATCTTCCATCTTCCATCTTCCTCCTCTTCCTCCTCTTCCTTGTTTCCTCCTCCTCCTCCTCCTCTCCTCCTCCTCCTCCTCCTTCTTTGCACGTCCAAAACTAGCAGAGCCGACAAAGCCCAGGCTCTTCTTGGCGCTGCTCCATCGGATTCTCCAGCGTCTAATCGCGGGGTTGTGTTTCCCTTGGGCATGTGGTGGCCGTTTGGTTTCCTCTCTATCCATCCGTCTCCTGTCCGTCTGTCCCATCCCCTCCGAAACCAAAAGCATTTCGACCACGCTTGGAGCTGGTCCAGCTTCAGCAGGCTTAAACGTGGGGGTGCTGAGCCGCTGCCCGCAGCCGAGATCCCGCGGGATCGGCTTCCAGAAGGGTTGTCCCCCGCTGGTGTCCGCTGTTGCTGGTTGCGATGCCGGCGGCCGGCCGGGTGCCGGTTTGCGAGCACCGCCCGCCCCGGCCCCTCGGGGCTTTGCGCTCCTGTACCTCCCGGCAGAGATGTGTGGAGCCCCCAAAACCCCACGTTTTTATTCCCGGCGAAGGGGTCCGCGATCTCCTCCTGGCGGTTCTGGGAGGCTCCGAGGGGGCTGATCGAAACCCCCGGGTGCCACACGGCGTTGTTCTCCTCCCTCCTGTGGTTCCTGGTGGGAAACCAAGCGGGGTGGCGAGGGGCGATGGGCACCCCCCGTGTTCGGGTGGCGAGACCCCGCAGCGCAACACAGTATCATAGAATCATAGAATGGTTTAGGTTGGAAAGGACCTTGAAGACCATCGAGTTCCAACCCCCCTGCCATGGGCAGGGACACCTCCCACCAGCCCAGGTTGCCCAAGGCCACGTCCAGCCTGGCCTTGAACACCTCCAGGGATGGGGCCTCAACAACCTCTCTGGGCAACCTGTGCCAGTGCCTCACCACCCTCACAGGGAAAAACTTCTTCCTAATGTTCAATCTAAACCTGCCCTCTTCCAGTTTGAAGCCATTCCCCTTCGTCCTGTCACTCCATGCCCCAGTAAAAAGTCCCTCCCCAGCTCTCCTGTAGCCCCTTCAGGTACTGGAAGGCCGCAATAAGATCTCCGCGGAGCCTTCTCTTCTCCAGCCTGAACAGCCCCAACTCTCCCAGTCTGCCCTCATAGGAGAGGTGCTCCAGCCCTCGCATCATCCTCGTGGCCCTCCTCTGGCCACGCTCCAGCAGGTCCATGTCCTTCTTATGTTGGGGACTCCAGAGCTGGACGCAGTTCTCCAGGTGGGGTCTCACGAGAGTGGAGTAGAGGGGCAGAATCACCTCCCTCGCCCTGCTGGCCACACTTCTTTTGATGCAGCCCAGGATGCGGTTGGCCTTCTGGGCTGCGA